>MU622300.1:62143-74195 GCA_025399235.1 Backusella circina FSU 941
GAGATAAAATATTATTTTACAATCGATATTATCTATTGTAATATAATATCTGTAGTAATTGGATGCCCAACTAGAGATAAACGAAAGTACCTAGAGAAATGCTCTTGAGAGCAGAGATTGTTGAGCNAATTGTAGAACCGTTCATTCGAAAATGCATAAAGACCAAAATGTTTGTACTATGGTAAGCCACTTTGATCAAATCCGCATAAGAAGATAATCCATTAACATTTGCTATAAGAGGTCAAACGAAATAGAAATGGTAATTCACACTCCGTATGTTGGATGTAAAGCAACTGACACTAAAGTTAATTGCCAACGTAACTTATGGTTATACTGCAGCCTCATTCTCAGGGCGAATGCCTTGTGCAGAGATTGCAGATAGTATTGTCCAAACAGGAAGAGAGACTTTGGAAAGATCAATCAAATTTATCAATGAAACATCAAAATGGGGAGCAAAAGTTGTTTATGGTGATACTGATAGTCTTTTCATTTATTTTCCCGGGAGATCCAAACAAGAAGCATTCCAATTGGGTCATGAAATTGCTGATGCCATTACCGCTATGAATCCTGCACCTATCAAGCTCAAGTTTGAAAAAGTCTACCATCCTTCCGTATTGCTTACAAAGAAACGTTATGTTGGTTTTAAATATGAAAATCCAACAGATACTGAACCAGTATTTGAGGCAAAGGGTGTTGAAACTGTTAGACGGGATGGAACTGTTGCTACTCAGAAGATATTCGAAACCTCTTTAAAGTACTATTTATAGATAAATACAATTGCTGCTATTTACTAAACAACTTTACTTTAGAATACTATTTAGAACACAAGATATGTCTCAACTTAAGGAGTATCTTTATCGACAGTGGGCCAAGATATTAGCAAATAAAGTACCTTTGCAAGACTATATCATCTCAAAAGAAGTAAAAATGGGTACGTACTCTGATAGAGGTGGTCCACACGGTGCTATAGTCGCTCAAGAAAGTATGAATGCTGATCATCGAACTGAACCACAGTATGGTGAACGAGTGCCTTATGTCGTTGTCCATCGAGGACCTAACGCCAAGCTTAAAGAAAAAGTCATCCGGCCCGAGGCGCTATTGAAAGACACGTAAGACAAACCAAAACCAAAACGCTAATGCATTATGCTAATACAACGCTTTTAAAAAGCTCTTTAATATTAGATGCTGAATACTATATTCGCAAACAAATAATACCACCACTTTGTCGCATATTCAATCTGATGGGAGTAGGCAAGTGATGGAATAAACTGACGCTTGGAAAAACTATAAAAATGAATAACAATCTTTTTTAATATTTACTTGCAGATATCCAGACATGGTATGATACTATGCCACGCTCACGAAAAAATGCAGCTATCTTACTCTCTCATTCTGATGAACCCAAGCAATCAAATAGAATTGATCAATATTATGCAACATCCCACTGTATTGTATGCCATCAGATAACAGATCAAGGTAAAAGTTGTTTAATAATAAAAGTTATAGAAAATAAGCCAACATGTTTACTGCTTTAGCCACACTATGCGATACATGCTTAAAGCACAAGGATGAGCGAAACCTCTTACTTATCAACCGACAGACAAAAGCAGAGCAAAGATACAGTTCTATATTGTCTACCTGTCAAAACTGTTCAGGTTTATCACCAGCTGCATCCAACAACGGGGATTATGTAGATATCCCCTGTCAATCTCTGGATTGTACCTTGTTTTATGAACGACTTAAAGCCAAAGATAAGATTCGAGTCACTTCTACTTACAGCAATTTACTCGAATATTAAACAATTGAAAATAAAGCAAAATACTTTACAAATAAAAGGATTTATTTCTCTTTTTAGTTATATATATTGTGTGTGTGGTTTTTTAGAAAAAGATTTAGTTCTTGGGAGGGTTGACCAATTTCTAAAAGAGCAAATGGTTTGTTTAGATCCCATAATGCATTTCCTCGTCCCCTTCTCTTTTATCTTACCTGTTCCTTTTGAACACCGTTTTCCCACTTGGAGAATCTAACATTGTTCTGCTCACGACGGAGAGCGACAGTACGGACATCGTCCTTCAAAGAGTTGCGGACAGCACGAGCGCAAATGTTGGCGTATTGGAGATAACTGTATATTAAAAGAGAGGTGTGTTATTTAGTTTTCTTTGCTTTTTTTGCTTTCTTCTTTTTGCTCATTAACATACGTGATACCAGCAGCTTTCCAGGCAGACATTTTCAACAAAAAGGTTTATAGGTTTAGAAAATAGAAAAAAAAAAAGAGTGCACCTGGTTTTTTTATTACGGGGCAGGCCCTAGTTTGGAGTTCCGAAGCTTAATTTCATACGTCACCCCCACAAAGAAGAGGCTATTTTATTGGTTGGTATATTGCCCAATCAGAGCATACTTTGTTGTAGAACAATGCATTTCATTATTCTCTGATTGACAGTCGTTATTGAGCTCTTTTTTTTTTTTTTTTGTAAATATATTTTATTGAAAAATATTAAATAGTAGCACATTATAAAGAGGTGGAACGTGGATTGTCTGAAATAGAGGAAATTTCATGATAGCGAATGGAAATAAAAAAAGCATACATATAAATACGAAACATTAGATGTATTAAAAGCTTATAGTCAACTAGTCTCCAAGAAAAGGGGAGCCTTTATTGAGATCTTGGTTAGTTGCTGCATAAAAAATCAGATTGCTTGATTCATCAGTTCCAAACAAAAACCGGCCCTACTGCTGTTGTTTTTAGAGAGTTGATGATCCTGTTTTCTAGTTCGAGCCTTTCTATTTGTCCTGTTTAACATCTTTAAATTATATAAGAATTTGATATGGCCATGTCATACAGATATTATATGGCGCTTGGTAGCATCTCAGATGGTCTTCATTACAAATTTCTCATTTTGATACAATTCAACTTTATGAGAGACATCAAAACAAACTAATATTGAAACGTTAGACAGTCAATTAAGACAATTAAATATCAAATCTGAGAGATTAGTACTAATCAGGTACTATCATCTATTTAATAGGTATAAAAAGAAATTTTACCTTCAAATAAATGTTACTTTTAATAGTAATGATTATTTAATATCTTGCTTAAACATGCTTTTGTAAGACATGGTTTTTGTTAGATAGGAATCTTCAAGTATTTAATAAGAATGAAAGGGTTAATATAGGCATTAGTAACCTATGCTTGTTCAAATCCCAATTTATAGGATGATGTTTTTATTTATTTATGCTAAATGCAACAGCTTTTTAGATGTGATTTGAATGAAATAGATGAATTGAGTTTCTTTCATTTAAAAGATAGTGAGTAATTTTCTTGAAATAGATCAAGACAAGTCCGAAATGGAAAACGGGGACAAGATTAAAGTGAATAAGACATTACCCAGTCGTTTTTATTTTAAGCCAATAAGTTATCAATTTTAGAGCATCCTGGATACAGGAATATATTTATTTTCTGTTTACAAAGTAAAAATAATCCATATTGTTGATATTCAACATTTTCTCATTATTTGTATTACTCCAACGGAAAAAGGAATCTCTAAGGATAAACTCTTTATTATCATTATAGACGCTGGTTGACAATATATATATATATATATATATATATATATATATATAAATATAAATTAGACGAACATTCCGTCTAAAATCCTGGTCTTTTAGTTTTCTCATTACAAAAAAAAAATAAACCAACAACGTTATGGCACGCCCCATTCATCCAGTCTACGCCGAATTTGCAGACGCTTATAACGAGAAGAGCCCATTTATGGCTCAGGCTTTTCAAGGTATCAAAGCGAATAACTTCGAAAAACTTTATCTTGTACGCAAAGGTGCCGACGATTTTTTTTTTGGGCAATTAGAACTACCCGATGTAATTCGATACCAGAAACAAATCCCTGGCCCTAATGATTCTATTGTAAATCTAACCATTTTTAGACCTCCAGCTACCGAAGATGAAGTTTTACCTATTATTATTCATAGGTAAGTACACTGTTTTATATAAAATTTTGAAGAACTATGTTAAACTTTCTCTTTTTTTTTTTTATTCATCTATTTAATCCAAGTCATGGAGGAGGATTTGTTCTTGAAAGTGTTCAGACTTATGCCAAGGCGGCTATTGATGTAAGTATTCTTGTAGAGAAAATAGTACTTAGTGTTTATTTCAAGATTTTGTCTCTCTACTTCCACCTTTCTATATCTTATTTTTGCTTTTTATTTTCTCTGTGATAATACCCAAATTGAATTTCTTTCTCAAGCATCTTTCTTTCTTGGTCTAAAATGATTTTCTTTTCTCACAGATTAGATGAAGAGAAAAATAATATTAAAAAAGATAGAAAAGCACTCTATGGCAAAGAATATACGGTTTCTATAAAAGGATAAAATCTAGGTTTTCTCCGCCAATGACAAACTGTTATTTTTTGGTTAAATACTCTTTAAAAACTCTACTACTAATAAGCACATAGCTGTAAAATATACAGTCAAACTTCATTGTCATTAGTTTTATTTGATATAGAAGTTTTACTCGATTTAGATAGATCAAGGGTAAGATAATAATAAAACTACACTATAAAACAGTCATAAGTCTATTACTAAACACAAAAACATTCATGCAATTTATTGTTTAATGTGTAATAATAACAAAAGATATGTAAACAAAGCTTATAAACAATAGAAACTCTTTTTAAAATTGAACTACGTTATTTTTTTTTTTTATTCACAATGTTTTAATAAGGATGAATAAAAAAATTTAACATCTTCAAGAAAAAAAATAAAATAAAAAAAAATTGCCAAGATATTTTGACAAGACTTTTTTTAAAGAGTACCACTTCTATCTCTCCCATTTACTGGCTTCCTACTCAATTTCGCTCCAAGTTTTTCAAAGCTCTGTATAAAACCATTTGTCTTTCTTGTTGATGTTGGTCTCTGTATGCTCATGATACGATCTGCTTCTTCAGATTGTCTACCTCTCAGCTGAGCAAATGGTAATATGTGCTGTTGCTGTGAAGTGCTTTGGGTTTCTTCTTGATTATTATTGCTACTACTACTAGCTTGTTCATTATTAATATGGTTATGGTATTTTTTCATAGACGTTCCTGTCGAAAGAGCACGAGGACGGTTGATAAATGCTAAAGAGGAGGAGGAGGATGCTGCGGCTGAAGATGATGCTATGGATGTTGCGTTAATGCCAGGTCTTTCGAATAATAAATTATTAAGAGGATCCTCTCTTTCCAGGGAAGAAGGTGATTGGGCGGGTGAACTGAGAAGACTATCTTGGCTAAATTGCTGAGAAGGATGGCTAATGTTAGACTCATCCTGGTGGAATAGACTAGAGTTGGAATCGGCAAAATCGTTATTTTCTTGTCTATTTTCGCTAGTCGTAGGGTGGGGTATGTTTTTATCAGAAGGTGATGAGTTGGTGGTGGTAGTGGATGGGGTGGTATAATAGGATGTTGAAAACATGGCAGTGATTCGGTCATTTTCGTCCGTCCAATGGGCAGAACATAGTTTATAATCCAAGACAATCACTTGCCGCGCGGTTCTTTCGATAATTCTACTGCGGTTAACACACGAGTCAAAAAATGGACCGTGGCAAAATGTACATTTCTGGTAAGTCTTTATGTAATCCGTAATATTTTTCGTTATTCCCAACGGTAGAGCTATGTTTGAATTTATAACATTTCGGGCGCAAATTTCAAAAAGGCTAGGTGGATCATGCCTCAAGTCGTTGGTACATTCGGTTTCAAACTCGCATCCTTCCGTTAAAAGTTTTCTTAGTGATTTTAGCGTTGAGATCTCTGCGGGTATTGATTTCAGTGGGTTGTGTGAGATATCCAAAGTAACAAGATCTAATAAATTCGCAATTTCGCGAGGTAGTCTCGCTAACTGATTGCTGTTCAAGTTGAGTACAAGCAAACTAGGTAATTTTCCTATCCATCTTGATAAATGCTTGAGTTTATTATCACTCAAATCGATCGATTTTAGTTTTGCAAGTTGTATGATTGTATCTGGAATAAACTCGAGCTGGTTTCTCGAGGCATTGAGGATGCGTAAGTTTTTTAGTTGACCAATTGCACGGGGTAAATTAATCATTTGATTGTCTGACCTATAAAAAGATAATGTATAAAAAACACTTGTAAGCAAAAAGGAAAAACCATTTGGGCACATGTAATATAAACAAATAAATTACATGCTTTTTTTTTTTTTTTTTTTTTTTTTAAGTATTTAATTTTCGTATTGTTTTGTAGATAACCAATACTTGAGCTTAGCTTTATCAGTGATTTACCCGAGAGATCCACCGCTAAAGAAGGACTTGATACAAGTCTTTTCGGTCGGACTTCTCCATATGTTAACCTCGACCAACCTTCTTCGTCTCTTAGGGTATCTGTATCATCATCACCGCCATAAAATGATATGGCACTATTCATTTGATCCAATTCATCATCTTCATCATCATCATCAGAGACGTAGTGTATAATATCTGGATAATATGTTTCATCAATATAATTCAAATCACTCGCAAGGTTTCTTTGGACTAGTGACAGTCTATTGTTCTGTTTGCAGAGTTTGCAAGCATTATTTGTCTGTTCAGTGATGTTTTCCAACCCGTCTTCGGTATTGACTTCCGAGATTGTCGTAGAACGTGAATGACCACAAGCAAATTCTAATCTGTAAAGATGGGGATTGTCTAAAACGAAATCAGGTGTACTGCGATCTTGGTCAAGGTATTCCTCCAGTGTAAACTCCGTATCGTCGTTTTGGCTATGATTGACATAGCCAAATGTAAGAGGAGATTGGGCTTTACTGGATTGTTGACCCATAGTAAATTAAAATGTCAATGAAAGGATGCTAATCTATACTATTTTTACCAAGAGAGTAAACAATAGCTAAAAGAGCGAGTAGAAGAACAGAAAAAGGGAAAGAAAAACCTTTTGTCAATGGGATATATAGTTGCGTTTTGGTGTAACAGTGTAGTAACACAATCACAGACTCTCAGTAAACAAAATGCTGCAAGCAGTTCCTGTAGTCAACTTTTAACTAAATTCATGTATAAACAAAAAAAAAGAGCAAGTTATTTTCTATTATTATCAGATGTATTGAAATTTAAAAAGAAAAAAAAAAAAGTTGAAATACACGCTTTTTGTACAATTGTTTGTTAAAAACGAACAATAAGATAAAGAATAATAACAAAAAAAGAAAACAGGTTTGATTCCTTTTATTCCATTCACTATTCACTGATTGCCTTATAAAGGTAAAACTTGTTTCAGTAACAATTTTTTCTTGGAGACAAAAAGAGGGGTTACGCTTAATTAAGTGAGGAGTTTGGTAAAAAGTACGCGTGTATTTTATTTTTACCTTTGAATAAAAGGCCATTATTGTTGCTTAACTCCGATTATTTTGCAAATGTATAAAACATGGGGAAAGAAGAGCAAAGAGTCTTTGCTAGTATCCTTATTATTGATTCGATTTATCTCTCGAATCATTATAGCAAATGAGTGGATGAATAAAGAGATGAAAACACAGGTAGATAAATGAAATATTCACTCGATCTAAAATAGTAAATTCACAAGCAATCTTCGGTGTGCTGTCCCGACCTCCATATGCTTCAACCAAGCTTTTAGACTTGCTGGAATTAAAGTCTGGACAAAGCACCTTTTATTAATATATATTCTCGGAAGAATGGATTTTCAATTCTTTATTGACAAAGCTATGAATGTTGTTATAGTATAAAAAAGCAAAAATAAAATAAAATGGACTTCTTTTCAATTATAGATAACACGTTTTGGAAGTCAACTTCAAAAGGTTTAGAAATTTGATCTTACTAAAAAAAAAGGCAGCAACAAAAAAAAAGAATAATGATTTTATCATTTAAAAATGCTAGAGCGATCAAGTAGAGTCCTTAAAATCTGTTACGATTCGTTGCAATTGTCGGTTTTGAGCTAAGAATAATAAAAAAGAGTAAGTACAGGTACAAAAAATAAAATAAAATAGGAGCATTGCATTCAAAAAGCCCTTACCCAATACAGGCAGAATTTGTTTCAGTAAATTATTTTTCGATAGTGTTCCCTACAATTTAATTAAAGTTAAGCTTTTTGTAATTGTCTTTTTTTTTTTTTTTACTTTCATTGTTACTCTTACCATAACAGTTGGATCCCATTGTGTAAATTCTGAAACTCTAATATGAAAAAGTAATCAGCTTATATGATAATAAAATAAAAATAGAATATCATACGCACATGTAAGGAGGTCCCTTTAACCAACGACATAACTCCAGTGCCTTATCTTTTGCATTCTCTTCTGAAATACGTCTCGCATAATAAACTAACCAATCTTGGTATTCATTTGGTGATTCTAAAATGGCTGCTACTGCTAATTGTATCTATAGTTTTACTGTGAGCTATGGATTTTATGCATTACTTGTACTATTTTCATACCTCGATATGACTTAGTGTAATGATTCCTATAGTATTTGGATCTACAGTGTTTAATGACATCAATATATTCGCTGTTGGATCAATATCCTGGCTTGAAGTAACGCGAGATGATAACCAGCCCAATGGGTTATCCTTTTGCTGTTTATTTGATTGTGAACCGGATCCCCAGAATTCAGAGACAATATACCAGGCATCACTGACACGTAACCATGTCCTCATATCTAAATGGTATATGAATGCCTGCTTTGAGCTTGTAATAACAATTGGCATTCCTTTTTGTTGAATTCGAATATCAATGATGTTGGGGGCTTTATTATCAGCTGTCTCTGCTGGTAGTCGGGCTGCTTCGAGAATAGGAGAGATTGATACAGAGTGGAGTGCAGATTTTAGGTTGGGTATATCCCATGTATAAACTAATCCTGTAGCTGTTAGGCATAAAAGCCATTGATTGGAACATTCCAGAAGAACAGGTGTACTGTCCAATACAATAGGCGGTAATAATCTTCTTCCAGAGGGTGAATATACGTGTATGCTTCCATCTTCGCATCCTACTACTGCAAAGAGTGTATTTCCTGCTATTAAAACTACTGCATATTGTAAATAATCTACCCAGACGTTGACACCATTTTTATATGCGAGTAGTTTTACTGATGAATTAAAGAGAAACCGAAGCAAAACACATGTGTTAGAATATCACTACTTGTTGTGTTCATGTAATTATAAACTACCTTTCTGTTCATTATGACACTCAATAGTCACTGCCTGTTCCTTATCGTCATATTTTAAAATTTTTGTTAAAATAGGTTTAACCTTAGGTGCTCCTATTTTAACTGCGCTTTTCTGAATAATAGGTGGAATGACTGATGACGCTATCCAATCTGGACGTATTCTATTAGAACTTCCAAGAACTGCTGCTGAATCATCGCACTCTTCTATTTGAGTCTCTACTATTCTTCTTTTATTTCCAGCTACAGCTGATGAGTCTGACGTGTTGACAGGAGCATCGTATTCCATTATGTCAATATCACTATTCTGTGGTTGTGTTGAATTTGACTAAAGTAAATAAGAAATAAATGATGGAAACAAGTATAAATAATATGGTTTAGCGCTATTAATGTATTAAACGGGTTTGATATCATCTACTTACCCCATTTTGTGTTTGTGATGGCGCTGCTATTGTAGTAGTGGCAGAAGAGCTTATAGCAATTGGTTGGATACGTTTCTTTCCATTCTTTGCTATTGTTACTTTCTGCTCATTTATAATAGAAGATGGTCCAGATGATGACGTGAATTTCGTATCCAATGTGCTCTTCACTGAAGGATCAATAGGTTTATTTTCAGATGGTGTTACTGTCTGAGAATTGGGTGATTCAATTGTTGTGTTTCCGTCCATTAATCCCGAGATTCGTTTTGAGGAAGAAACTTTGGCAACAATAGCCTCTTCGGGTGCTAGTTGGGTTGATAAAGGTGCTTCCATTGCATTCTTTTTTGATTTATAACCAAACTTTTCAAGTTCTTTCTCCTAATAAAGTGTATGGTTTGAATCAATTCAAAAGTACATTATTCATTACATCCATAATACCTACTATTAACTCGTCTGGTACAACATCTGAAAGTTCTTCTTCGAGTTGAATACAAATAGTAGTTCCATCTTCGGAACAGCCAAACAGGCTCCTTCCATCTGGTGTCCTAATATCATTCATGTACATATACATATATTAGAAATAGAGAACTTATAAATATATATAATGTAGATTACCATGCTAGGTCGTATATCGAATTTTCAAAAACATCATACGCAACACAGATTGGTCTGCTATATTTTGTAACCCATATAGAGATACTTCTATCCTGACTACCTAATGCACAGATAGTGGCTGTCGTCTTTTCGTCACTTTCTGGCTTTTCAATATCTTGCTTAACGCTGAACATTTTAGGGCTAAAAGCCTATAAGATCAATATTTAAAGTAAGTGTTACCGATTACCGTTATCATCTTTAGTGCGTTGTATATAATAAACAAGAACTTACAGTTACTTCAATCGGTAATTGGTGACCAACAAGCGATATATCTGCAACCCAATTTTCTCTATTGATGATTGCCGAAACACACTGCTCACCATTAACCGCATTCGCTGTTGCTAAGTGTACACCATCTGGTGCCCAACTTTATTTGAGGAAAGGTGTGTGAGGCGTACGGCTCACTCGTTCCTTCACACTACTTACCTTAATCGCCTAAAAAACGTCGCCTGGGATGAATTTATAAAAGGTGTAATTATATCCTTCTCAATCCCCCAATCCGATGTCCTCCATACTCGTACTAATTTCCCATCCAACTATATATAATCTTTACATAAGCGCATGTTGTATATATTACACTCTTTTATTTCAAACCTGTGACGCTATAAACTTTCCAGCTGGATCCCACGTAACACCCTTCACAAGCTCACCTGGATGAATCAACTTCTTTACTTTTTCTAATGATGCACTGTCAATACCATTTATGCATGAATATATATAAAAATACGAAAATAATACCAAACGTCTTTCCATCCCAAATAATAATAGATCCATCCATACTACACGATGCCAAATACTCATTATCCTTTGACCATGCTAGATTGTGTACATCTAATGGGCGTATAAGTTGACTACTAAACTACCTTTCGCTTATTATATCAAACCTTTAGTGTGTTCCTTTAAGCAATGTACTTGATTAAAGGCTAAATCACTCTGATCCGCATGGGTTTGTCTATATTGAAAGGATTACTATAATACAATATAATACTCTAATCTATAAAGTGATATTACCTTTCCCAAATAACGATAATGTTGTCTGTATCCGAACAAGTGGCAAGGTACCTACCATCATTATTCGACCAACGAACACATAAAATAGACCCTAAAAAAATACCACTAAAAAGTTAATAAACTCAATGAAAACAAGGCCAGTTTATACTTTTACCCTTATGCAATTGCAGTGTGCCTAATAATTTATGACAGGTTGGATCATTTTCAGCTTCTTCATCGAATATAGGCTTTGTATTCCAAATTTTAACATTGTAATCTACAATAGATCAATAAACAGAAAGACTGTAAGAACTCAAGTCTTAAATAACTGATATTGGCTTCACCTGAGCCACCAGTGGCTATGCAACTGCCATCCGGATGGACATGAATTGAATAGATGGAACTTGCGTTGCTTTCTGAGGCTATAAAGTGATCATTTAGACAAGCAAATCGATAATTTTTTTTGATATTTTTATTTACTGCTATTATGAGTGATCCAGTCTGGTTTGAATATGATCATGATTTACGCGAATAACAATAGGTAAAAAGAAAAAGAGAGAGGTACGTGACTGTGGAGAGACACAACCGTTTTTTTTTTTGTTTTTTTGGTCGTGTTTACTCTGTGTTTTTTTTTTAAGGTTTATTGTTGTGCAAATATTCCTATTTCCTTTTTAGGAACATAAACTATCTCATTGTTACTCAAACAGGATTGTTTTGTAATGTACACTTCTTGCATTGTCGCATTCGTTTAATAATACCTTAGGTTGTTGTATTTTACCATTTAAAAGATACAGATGAGAATAAAACGCCTCTATATGTTACTAAAAGA
>MU622300.1:74220-85161 GCA_025399235.1 Backusella circina FSU 941
ATTTTCATATGGTTTGCCTCTGTAGAAGTACAAATACAATAGTTACCCAAGAAATTACTGTAATATAGTTTTGCTTTTCCTGTGCTAATTGAGAGTAATGAACTCACAAAACTGTGCTAAGAAACCAGTTTTGATTATTATTTTTACGGTACAATAATGATAATGAATTTTGCACTAACTCTCGGTTAGTAAAATTTAGTAACTAAAAAAAATTTTTTTCCTTGAAAAATAAAAAAAAGTGAGGGGAAATAAAAGCAAAAAAAAATAGTATTTTTTTACCACTGACGTTGACTATTATTATGCTATGTTCTGCACGTAGTTTCATAATTACGTGTACTTCTATGTCACTTAGTTTTTCCTTTACTTAGATTTCTTAATTTATAGTTCCTACTACGACGATTTCATTCAGATCTATAGTTTGGTGCTATTAATTACCCTCTGACTCGGTTAATTTTAGTTCGGAGGACAATTTGCGTTCGCACCTTCTGGAGGTTTCAACTTACCTTTCGGATTTGGTCACCACCTAGGAAGAAATGGATTTGCGTTCTCTCCTTCTGGTTTCTTTCAGCAACAAATTTGCGCACACATGGATAGAGAGAGAGATAATTTATTGGGAAAACTATACTTACATTGGAAATGAACTCTTTTTTTCTAACTTTATTAACGTAGTGTACACTTATTATTATTATTATTTTTATTGTTTATGTATACGAAAATATAGATAGTCTCATATCGAAGTTTATTAAATGTGATAGTAAAAACTATAAATAGTTGAAAACTTCTCAAACATAGTAGATTCAGGGGGCAACTCTTATTTTTTCCTGTAGCCGTTCACTTTTATTTTTTAGTACACTTTTTTATGTGAATACGTTTTAGTTGTTTTTTGGTGGAAAGGGACTTGCTTCTGGTTTCAAAGGTAAGACTAAACTTAATTTGTGTATTAATACCACAACTTAGTAAGAATACTAAACGAATTTTTCTTATCTGTCTTTAGTTATAGCAACAATAGTAGCCCTCAAAGAGTCAGTACGAACTAAACTACATGAAATTAAACGAAGCTGTATAGACAGTTTTATATACAAACCAAATATACTTTTGTTATTCGGTGGAAATAAAAAAATTTTTTCTCTCTTTAACTAATTAGACACGTTTATTAATTTCGTCTGAGGAAATAATGTAAAAAGACTAGTAGACGACAAAGAAAACATAACTTTTGACGCTAGTAAAAAAAATAGGGTCACGAGAAAACAAGTACAATACGTCCAAGTATCATATAAAAAATAATTTATCTTCACCCCCGTTTAACTCTCCGATTGAAGGTTGGTACTAGGTTTTCATCAAGCTTATAGAGTACTGAGTACGAGAAAACTCTGAGCTATCCAACGAACAGGTCAAATTTCGAGGCACCTTTTCAACTTACATACTTAAGAAATTGGTACAGCAAAACCTCATGTCGTAAAACTTTAAGCATCTGCCAATCAAGCTCAGGAAGCCGTAAAAAGTTTTGGAGAGAGTAAAGGAGATAAAATAGACATAAAAGGCAGAGTTTTCGAACTCAATTGGAAGAAACTCAGAAAAAGCTAAAACATCATGTATCATTTTGTTTTAGGAACCACCGTAAGGTCCGATAAGAAACCTGTGATCTTTGTGTCTCGTATCTCATTTATAACGATTTGTATAGTGACTATAGCGATGGCCGATAATGAAAACTGAGGAACCATAGCATTTCACTTTTTTTTGTAAACCGTACTAGATTTAGTAGGATTTTACGTATGTCGAAATTGTAAATAAAGGTACATATAACGGTAGTGTGTGACTTTTAGTTGTTTTTCTTGTTCGTTGCTAGAGTACATATAACGGTAGTGTGTGAGACAATGTATGGGGTACTTAATCTAAAGGTTCAAATGTATTCTTAACCCTTTTTATATAAGGGAAAAGTCTGAACTTTATGACCTTATTTGCAAGTTGTTTCAGTTACTATAGGCTTAAAACTAGTAACATGGTACTACAATCTGAAAAGTCATTATAAAATTTGCGTCCGTGAGGGTATAAAACCCGACTAACTAGCAAAACACATATTATTTCACGCAACTTTTTTATTAGTATTTCTCTTCTATAAAGGAGAACACATTTCGGACGAAGTAAGAAATCAGCTAAATTTCACAAGGAAAATCATTACCTAAGTTGTAGAAGATATTAGAAATCAAGTAACAAAAAAGAACTAAGGTACTACATATCCGTTTTTAAGCCATGTCTTCCACAATGATTCTAAGGCTCTAGGAAGACAGTATAATCCAAGTTCTATAGGACAAAAAAAATTAATTCAAGTTCCCCATCAATATAATCTATACTATTTATTTGTTTTTTTTTTACCTAATTGACGTCCTGGGGCTTCAATAAATACCATTGAACCAGCAACAGCACCAGTAGCTGCATAAATCCAAGGAACGTCTCGTCCAATTAAACGACGTAACCAACACGGAGTGGATAATCCCATCGTGACATACATTGTGAGGAAAAGAGCTGATCGGACACAAGATAATGTAAACTTTTGCATTACGGATGATGGACTATATTCCAGTGTTAGTACCTTACCAAAGTTTAATAATAAGCACACATGATACTTACTCCTTTGCTAGTTTACCGGTATTAAAGGCCAAAAGCATAATCTATTACATAATACCATCAATTACCCCCCTTTTTTTTTTATTCAAAATAGTGTATATATGTATCCTTTCACTAATCCTTCATGAATACGAATACCAATTATTACTTACCACATTCAATGGGACGTAAAGTTTAAGTGATCTAGCAAACTCATCTTTAAATAAGCCGAATTTGTCTGTTGAGCAATTTTCATTCATAGGATGTTGAATAGCGCACATAATATATTTGTGGAAGAGTCGTGACGGAATAGTGCTTCCTACATTAGGGCTCACATTCTCCGAGATAAACTCACGGCTGGACATACCGGAAGGTATCATTATGTTTGTATGATCTTCATTGAGTTGATGAACAGTTGTACCGACCAATTCCGCAACGCGTCCAGCCATACCGTGGTAATTTTTCTTGAAACCGGAATGTGTTAATAAAAATTCGAGGTACGATTTGGGTAAAGTATCGCCATTGAAAAGGAAAGCGTAAATGATTTGTGCATTTGCAATCATCATGACGGCGACGCCAGAAAAGCGCTGAATAAAATGAGCCAAGCGATCATCCCACTGTACCTTTCCGGGGTGTACTTCTTTTCTATACATCTTCCAACGTTTCATTAACCAGGCACCATTAAACTGAAGAGCACGTGTGAATAAATAAAGCATGATTGATTGTCTTCTGCGTTTATCACGATCAATGGCAAGAGCCAATCCTGCGATACTTCCTGCTATGAATGCATTCAAACGATCCGACTCTTTGTCACCTGTTTTTCTATAACGTCTCAATGCGCACAAAATACCCTTGTAACTGCTGATGAATGTACTGAGAAAAAGTGAAAAGAAAATAGTATCTCTATAGGTGTTATAAAAACAAACATAAAAAGATGTAGAGGTAAAAAATAGTTTACGCAGAATATACAAAGTCAAAAAAATACTTATTGGCTGGAATACGTAGCTTCCTTCAAGAGGAGATAAAGAAGTTATAATGACTTCGTCTTTTGGTCAGCCTTTTCTTTGTACAATTCCCAATGTAGAACTAGAAAAAGAAGCCCTAGAAAAAGCCAATCGTGACAATGAGAAAGAATCTGAACAGGACATAAAAGAAACTATTGAAAGAGGTTTAGAGCTTCTGGAACCCTTGGGAAACAACTGCTTAAGATTCTATGTAAGAAAGTAATAGAGTTCGATATAATTACACTTTAATTTATCAATATATGCATATAATAGACACACCAGTATTGGATATATGAATACTGCCATAATCTTTATGTGAGACAATTTCATATTGAGCGCGTGAGTGATGGAAAGGTTGAAAAAGAAAAGGAAACAGCATCATTCTATCTTGGCTTATATCCAGGAGTCGATATAAAGAAGGAACCTGGCACCAAGGCACTTGCAACCATCACCAGAACAGCAAAGGCAAAAACAGCCTTGAAACAAGTGGGTGACCAGCGTCTATTGACTCAATTATGGAAGGATGGAACAGTCTGCGATATTACAGAAAAACCACGTACGGTAGAGGTACAATTCCAATGTGATGCCCAAGGAAGAGATCGTGTTTCCTCTTTTCTTGAATTGTCTACTTGTAATTATCAAATTATTATTTCTACCCCTCGTCTCTGTGAAGAAATGAGTCTCTCTCATCGACACCACTCAAAGCCACACAAAATAGAGTGCCGCCCTATTGTGCCCGAACATTTGATTGAGGCAGAGCAAAATGAAGAGGAGCAATTTGAGCAACATATTGAAGAATTGAAGGACAATAGTGACAAAAGTGTATTGAAAAAGGAAGAGATCACTGATCTTGGCTTAACAGAATCAAAGAAATCTCAAGTGGACAGTAAAGAGAATACAGAAGAGGCTGCTCTAGTGAAAAAGATTGCTGCTTTAACCGAACAGGTAAACCGATTACATCACAAGATCAACTCAGAAAATAAGCAACAACAAGAACAGCAGCAGCAGAATACACAAGCTGAAATGACACTCTATTTTATGGATGAAAATGGCAATATTGTTAGTTCAGATGGACTTTCAGATCAATATACTCTTGAATTAAGTAAATTCCTTAAAAAAGAAAAGATTATCAAGAGCGCAGAGAAGAAAGAACAGTCAAAAGATCAACATGAAAATAGAAATGCATATAATCAAAAGTTTATGGTTGCTGATCATTAAAACAATAAAACATCAATATGCGTAACGTATGTTTTTGGGGGAAAATATATTATTATATATGAGCTAGTGTGTGTGTGTGCGTTGTTGGTATAATGATGATCACTCTATAAGCATCATAAGAAAAACTTAACTTATCACTTTTAATAAAATGAAATTAGAATTAAAGCTGAGGATATCTGTTCAAGGGCTTAAGTATACGATATTAGCCCTCTTATTCATCCTCAATAATTTTAAATTATTTCATTATGCTTTTATTCATCTATCCAGAGAGATTCTAACTTTAATAGGGCAATGGGTATTCTTCAAGCCTTTATTACCAAAGAAAATGACTAATGAGAGATAATTTATCGAATTACATTAAAAATATTAAATTCTACATATTTTGGCTTAAGGAGGAACTTTGCGATAGAAAGATATCCATTACAAGATCAATTGAGCAACATGATCTCCCCCACGCTGTCATACTCACAAATCTACAGAAAATACGAACCAAGAAAATCATAAAGAATCTCTTGGATATATATTTTAAAGTACTACCAGGCATTCAATTGGCACCGAAGAAGGAAAAAGAGTGAATGGTAGTGATCCACAGTAACTATCGGGTATCTATCATGAAATAGGCAAATATGCCCACTATTAACTTGAAATTGACTCTCAGAACCCACTTTTTTGTGACTTGTTAAAAACGATGCTCATCCAAAGAATTCGGGCCAGTCAGCGGGGATGTTTTGTTCGAACGGCCCTGTTTATTTTGATAATCAACTACTACTATGGGAGCATCACAATCAAAATCTGAACCTGTTATTTTTTATAACCCTAATGTACCTCTTCAGGTAATAAGACTACTCAATGTCAATGTTGATTCTTGCTTTTTTTTTTTTTTCTAATGGATCCACACTATTAGTTTTCACAAAGCCTAGTCGATTCATTTGAAAAGAAGGCTGAACAAACACCTGAAAAACTGGAGAGCCGTCAGATTGAGGCTCTTGTCAACCAACGCGTAGCAGAGGAGTTACAAAAAGTGAAATCAACCGAATCTGAAATGGGAGAAAAGCTCTACCTTGTCGATCAGCAAACTGAGAATAACGCCCTTGAGTCACAGCAGGATATCGAGACTATGATTGGAAGAATTAAAAGGTGAATAATAGGATAAATGACACCTTATGAGACTATTCTAACTGTTTTTTTTATACATTTATTAGATCCTCTGCAAAGGAGCTCCCTAAAGAAGTTCAAGAACGCCAAGATGCAGTTATTGCCTGTTACAAGTAAGCTTTTCTATTTACCAAAGTAGCTGCTGTGTTTCAAAACTGATCTCTTTTTTTTTTGTAGTAACAACCCTAACCGCTCCCTTGACTGTTGGAAGGACGTTGCCAATTTCAAGGCTGCTGTTCTTGAAGAGCAAAAGAAATTTGTGTCTGCTCATCAAAACTAAATTAAATTATTGAAATCTGCTTTATTTTTTGTTTATCTTTTTCATATTATTTTCATGGTGGAATATCAATAGAACTTATAAAACAATAAAAGATATTTACCAGTTATACCCAGGCTTTGAGTATATCTTTGTCTTCTAAAAGTATAATAAATCCATGATAATTGGACTATCAAAATCATTTATAAATTAACATTAAATAGAACATTTCGCACATCCTAAATAGGAATACAAAGAGAGTTCAACTAAATCTTTGACATATTTGAGAATTAATTTGTCGCTCTCTTGTATATTTTGTATTATAAACAGCGACAATATGTCTCGAGCAGCGCCAATATTTTTCGAATTTGGTGTATATAACACTGCATAATATTTGTGCTATTGGTTGCATTTCTATTTCGAGATAAATTTTATCCACTCGAAGCTACATCCATGAAATATCAGAATGCGCTATTGTAGTTGTGAAACCTTCTTAGCGTATTTACGGCAACTCATAGCTAATCTTTCTTAAATGTCATTTTGTAAATAAGCTTGAGGGTACCTTCGCCTTTAGGACTAATATTTTATATCGCTTATGCAACTGTATAGAGAATATAAATATGGGATAACAGTTTTTCCAATAAAAATATTATTGATCCAATCTACTAGCTTGTCGTGTATAAATGAATCTTCATACATTTGGTTTTTGTCAACTACAGCATTTTTTTTATTTTTTTTTATTTTTACATCAATAGCAACATTAGCAGTCATAAATCATGATTTCAGTGTTCTCTTCAGTTTTAACTGTCTTTGTATACGGCACTCTTGTGTTTTAAAAAGATTGGTGAATGTAGAGGAAATGATACTCTACATGTCTAGATGTAGGAGTTTTAACTATTTCGTTGATTGAAACTAAGATTAGCAGAGTAAAAGTATACATCCCTTGCGGGATCTTTTGTCAACTTTTATCAACTTAAAGTAATGTCATGAAAAGTGAATATAACGCTGTAGTTGACAATTTTTCTATCTAATGATAGTAAATTTATCAAAAAAAAGGTGGCTTACAGAATATGGGAAAACCCAAAAATACCTTGAAGTCAGTTTTTTACAAACATCTACTGGTACTTCAAAAATGACTGAATCAAGCTAAACGTCTATTATTGCTTTTTTTTCTGGATTAGAAAAATCAGGCTTTTAGAGGAACTGCCAGATATGCTCTTAATTTTTTTTATTGTCTTTTGATTAGATCCAAAGGTTATTGATACCTAGATCGTCTAATGAGTACAAGATTGGCCTCTCAAGTCAAGGAAAAACACAAGTGGCTTGTACATGACAGTCACTTTGTGACTGGTGATATTTCTCTATAAAAATGTAGTGAAAAACATTTCTTTGATCTTTATTCAACACCTGCTTCTATCCTGTGGTCTTTCTTTTTCTCTGGATCGCGCCCTTCGGGAAAAGTAGGAAAGATATAATGGTTAATCTATTTGGCCTAGAAGTGTGATGATTTGGAAATTTATTTCTTTTTTATCCGTCAAGTAGAAACCTATAGTCTAGCTTTATGATTAAATTAAAATGAAAAAAAATGCTAATATCCTCTATGATAAACAATATGTGATACCATAACATATATCTGTTAATGATTGAGGATAGATGCAATGACTCTTCTTTTTTTTTGTTAAAAGGACCATCTTATTCCTTTCTCTAGCTGACAGCTTGCCTTTAACGGACAAGCGATGGGATTGAATGAAGTAATATAATCAAGTTGTCTATTGCCATGACCAAATTACGTTAATAATGGTAAAAAATAAATAAAATGATACTATTCTAATGGCATCTCCATCCAGAAGAAAGATGTGAAGTCTAAAGTAATATAGAATCCTCTAATCGTATTCTTACGTGCTGTTAAACAAACAAGGGATTTCCAGATGGGATGGCCAGAAAAGACGGAACTTAAAATTGAAGTGAGCTGAGCCACCCAATAAAAGCCTTCAGTGATATATTTGGTTATAGACTTGTACATACCCCAATGGAAAGTTGATCCGTAATTTCTTATTCACATTAAACTTGATGCTCAATTTTTCTGTCCTCTAAAGGTCATCTAGTCTAAATAGATATTGTTAAAAACCAATTTATTCGCACTGACATACCACAGATCATGTTTTCATTTATGTATATGTTTATTCCAGTTTCATCAGATAACCTTTAAGCATATTAGTTGGTAAAATTGTACAGTGTCGAATCGATAAACCCCCACTCCCTCTAATGTTAATATACATCTACCATGCCCATCTTATATGAGAGCAGGTAGTCAAATATCATCTTAATTGAAGAAATAAGGCGTCTGCTATAGTTTTTAATAAAACTTCGAACATCAGTGTATTACTCCTTGGAGATAGGTAAACTGATGAGGTACAGATACATGTTGTTGTATTAGTCAAAACTAATATTACTGCTACTGTTATTGAAATAAACTACTTGGAGCATCATACCACTGACATAAATGAATGACTAAACTAAAGATCATTTATCTGACAATGCAGGTACTGTGCTTTGATTCTATAGTATTTCTTTTTTTACTATAGGTCTGTTTCAACTCACTAACGTTGCTTATTGTTTTATTTTTTACAAGTTTGTCAAATTTAGCTAGTATAACGTAAAAGGATGGTTGATATATACAAAACCACAATGCATCTTTGCTTACTTTTATTATTTTTACATCTCTTTCCTATTATACGATCCCAATTAAAGTATATATGCAGCACTGGTCATCTTGATTTCATTTTCTTTTCACTTTTATACAGACAAAACATGTCATTTCTTCTTTAGTGTTTATGTTTGCCTAACATTGAAACCTCCTTATTTTAGTTTATGATATGAGTTAAACATATAAAGTAAATGAAATTTCCATTTTTAAATGACTTATTAGTAAAGCTCAAAATGATATTTTAATGACATTTATTTTTATTATTATGAGAGGGAGCTGATGTTAAAATAAACTATCTAACCTTATGAATGTTACAATGTTAAACTCGTTTTTTCATTTCACTTATTGCATTTTGCATTAATAGAAGTAGTATAAGAGTGTTCTTCCTATTCTTTTGTTGTTTATTATCAATCTAGAAGAAACAAATATATTTAAATCGATGTTTTATTTCATTTCTATTATATAATAAAAAAAAAAGTCATAAATATGCCATTTTGAGCTTTTACTGATGCGCGCGTCATGGGCTGCGTTTTAATATTTTTGTGCCTAAAATCTTGAATGGAAATGCTGAACGAAGTTTTCAAGTGGGCACCAATTATCATATATTATGTCCGATTCGTTATGTGTAACTGGCTTTTTTTGTTTTCCCTTTTATTTGTGTAAATCTTTCACTCTCTCTCTCGCAATCGCTCTAGCTCTCTTTTCTTCCCTCCTTTTCTTTTTTTAAATAAAAATAAAACCTTTTCCTTTCCTTTTATATAATAAGCCCTTCTGTGAATTAAAATATGACAGGACTAAACGTAGTCTATGCAGTTCACAAGTTTGACGCTGAGAATGTCGACGAGATCTCAATTAATGTAGGGGAACAAGTCATTGTCCTTGAAAAGGACGACGGTTATAACGACGGCTGGTGGCAGGTAATACTAAAGCGATATTAACACTTGTAAACAGAAAACTTACTGTGTCTTTGATTATAGGGTCGTAACGCCAAGGGACAAGTAGGGTTGTTTCCAGTGACTTATACGTCAAAACAGCCACTTTCTTCCTTGCCACCCACTTTGGAAACTAAAATTGACTCTTTAGAAAACGCCATCTCGAAAATGAGGCTACCTTCTACAACAACAACAACAACAACAACAACAAATAAACAAAATACAAACTCTATTTCATCCAAAAATGCCCAATTATCAGTGATTGAGTCCTTGAATCACCCAAAATTGAAATCAGTATCTATTGAAGAATGGAGTTCTGAGCAAGTGGCAATTTGGTTATTAGAGGTTGGATTTGATAAAGAAATAGCAGGCAACTTCACAGGTAAAAAAAATACTCAAGTCAACAAACACTAATACAAATATACTAAAAATGAATTAAAAGATCAAGAAATTACTGGCGATATTCTATTGGAGCTCACTCTTGATTCGTTAAAAGAGCTCCAAGTAGCTACTTTTGGAAAAAGATTTAAAATACACAGCGCCATTAATGTCTTGAGAGAAGAAGCAAAGAATATCAACAACAACAGCAGCAATGGTGATGCTGATATTATTCTTAGTAGAAAAGCATCCTTGATATCAGAAAAGAATGTATGTTTAATATTAAATACATTAATTTATATTACTGTACTGATTTTCTTCTTTAGTATACTCCATTGCCTGAACTGACAACCAAAAATAGTAATTCAACATCTTATTATCACCCAAAGCCAAGTTATCCTGATGATGATCTTGTGTCCGATTACAGTACGGTTATTCGTAACTCTCGTATTCAGTCCCCAACTCCTTCGACAATGGGTTACACAAAAGCACCAAAGGCTCTGGCGCCCAGGCCTTCTATTCCCCTTGACATGGATTTAATCGCCTCTTCTCCTCGTTTATCCACTCTAGTCGAACGCCAATCATCAGCAAATCATCAGCCCCATCATTATAGCGTGGCTCCTTCAAATATTATAGGAACAAAGCACACAACTTTTACAAACAACAACAACAGCAACAACAGCAACA
>MU622300.1:85186-105243 GCA_025399235.1 Backusella circina FSU 941
TGAAATTAGGTTCTTTTTATATTGCTTATCATTTTACTTTTGCGGATAAATATATTTGGTTAAATGGAAACATTCACCCACAACTCTTTCCCATTATCATAATCACCGAAGAGAATTAAAGAACCGCTTATAAAAAAGTGCCTCGTATTCTCTCCAGCTTTTTAATCCTTTCTTTTTCTTTTCTTTTTGTATTATATTGCTTGTACATACCCTGTTGAAGCATAGTATCTTCTTTTGACCAGGGAAAAAAAATAAGCACACACGTATATACACTAAAGACAAATCAAAATACCGTTCGGATTGATGCCTTAAAACTACAGTTAAAAAAAAAAAAAAAAAAACGCGCCAAGAAATCTAAAAATCACGCCTTATAAAAAAAAAAAAAAAAAAAAAAAAAAAAAAAAAAAAAAAAAAAAAAAAAAAAAAAAAAAAAAAAAAAAAAAAAAACCAAGAAAAAGAACAAAACTGTATCGAAAGCTACATGTTTCCAATAAACTTGAACTTACAACATTAAACGTAATGTAGATGGCAACAAAAAAGTTCAAAAAGTAAGAACAACCCAGTGACATTTCCAAGCAAAAAAAAAAAAAAAAAAAAAAAACAAAAAAAAAAGCACCACAAAAAAAAAAAAAAAAAAAAAAAAAAAAAAAAAAAAACTAGTTCAGTTTCTTATGATTCAACGTATAATTTGAAAAAAATGTAGTAGTATACTATTTGGTCCTTTCCATAAAAAAAAAGTAATTGGAATTAACTAAGCTCTTTTATTTCATTTTATAATGTAATTATTGTGTCTTTGTCTTTTTATTTGGCTTCAGCACTGATCTAATGCCTTTGAAAATTAAATACAATATAAAACCAAAGACAAACAACACACTTAAAATAATTGATCCTAATATTGTATAAAGATCAATATTGTGAGCCTTAATAAATGATATATTGCGGGATGCCTCATAACGATGCGGAACTTTTCCATCAACATGTGAAAATGCAACTTCTTCAACAACATCTGCTCCCATTTTGGCACCGTTTCTTGATCTGATCTGTGCAATAGCTTGCATTCGCTTTAAATTCTTCTCCACTTCACCGTCATCATCTACAACAATTTTTTTAATAATATTGACGGCTTCCGGAATAGTCATAGTTGATCTCAATACACCTCCTGTTTTTGCTCTTTCAATCATTACCGAATTTCCAGGTTGATCACCAAACACGGGGAAGAAAATCATTCTTACTCCTTTATAAATGGCTTCAATGCAAGATCCAAATCCGCCATGTGATACAAATACTCGAGTGGAAGGATGAGATAATACAGCCAATTGAGGAGCCCATTTAACAAAACGTATATCAACATTTTTGTTTTCCAATAGTTCAGCTGCTGGATAAGTTTTGCCTGAGGCTGTAACAATATCTTGAGCCAATCGGTCACTTGTCATAGATCCTGCCCAGATAATGCCATCAAGATCTCCAGCTTCGCACACTTCAATTAGAGCTGCAAGAATAAGGTTGACAGTCTTTGGAGATGGTTTAGCATGTTGCCCAAATGAGACATACGCAACGCGTTTATGACTATCCAGATACTCTTCAAGTTCGGCAGTTAAGGGTTCGTATTTTCTTGGGATGATTGGCCCAACTTGTTCTACAAGAGGACCTAATGGTCTTGCTGGAGTCATTCCAAAGTAATTGTTGATAAGCTTGATGGAATCTGACGAATCTTCAGCAGGTGTTGATATTCCTGTAATGCCAAGGTCTTTTTTTCTTTTAGACAAATCTTGGAAAGATTCATAGAAGTTCCAAATAATATTTGCGGGGAATATAAACTTGTCATAAAAGCGTTTCGAAAGACTAACGAACTCTGTGGTATAATCATCCATCATAACACCATTGTTATTGATATATGGTGCGGAAGTGTCTGCTAATTTGATCAATAACTGAAAAAGGTATATGTACATGTATATATCTATACAGATACTTGCCTGGTGTTAATCCTAAAGTACATGTTATAATAAACGGAATATCAGCTGCCACTGCTGCATGTCTACATGTGTCCAAGAAAGAGTCACAGATAACTGTATCAAACTTGTTGGTTTTAAAATAGTCGATGAGAGCATAATAGTCTACAGAAAAATCAGTTATGAAGGTGAGTACATTTACTTTATTCTAGCACCAAGGTTATATTTTAGTATCCTACCCTTTTCCCAATCAGACGTTGCTCCCTTGATCACATCTATAAACAAGCTCAGAATATTATCTCTTTCTTCGATAGAATCATAAACCTCTTCTTCAATTTCTGGATCTGGGCCAATTGAAACAGTGTTTATTCTAGGATATCGTTTACCAAATCGAACACCATCATCCTTTTTATAAAAGATATGAAAAGTGTCATCAGTTATTATTTAAGTGAATAAAGTAAAAATAGCATTTACCTTTGTAAGGAAAGTGACGTTGTGGCCGCGATCAGCAAGCTCATCAAGAATGGTGAGAACCCAAGTCGTATGTGAAGATCCTCCAATTGCACAAACGAAGCCAATATTTTTAGGTTGAAAATACGTTTCTGTAAGAGAGAGCAGGTTGTCCCCTTCTGCTGTTGAGAAGTTGGACAAAAGTAAAACGCTTAGAAAAAGCAATAAGTTGGTCTGGAAGCGCATATGTTTTTTATCAACCTTTTTTTTTAAACGCGCTTTTATATAAGCCCTCGGAGATGAATAAAACCAAAAGCATTTAGTTAAAGTTCAAAACGTTTGATTGGCTAGAAAATGATTTTCTTGTTTAGCTTGCAGTTTTCTAGTTTTGAAAAAAGTCTAATCCTTTCATGCTGAACAAGGTAATAAGGATGAATTAGTTATTGTGCTTATCGTCAAGCCGATTTAACTTTTGATCTTTTCATTCAAAGTGAGAGCTTCTTTGCTGCGCCACTGTAATTTTAGAACCCAAGTTACCGCAGCAGGTTCAAAAAGGAAATATGATCATTTTTATTTTCAAATTAGAAGCTGTACCCTCATTAGTAAATTTCATTAATACTAAATATACCTTCTTGTTTAGATGAATCTTGGTATTTAGAAATATCTCAAACCATTGGAAATTCAATACAGCAAAGGGGAAATGAACTATAACTCGCACTGATACACTTCAAAACATGTATCCTTGGCGCATTATAATATTGCTACTATTTGGTCGAATGTGATACAAAAATGATCCACTATTTTAGAAGTACATAAATTTAAAGTTATAAATATGAAAAGATCTCAAATAGACTATCTAGTAATATATATTTTTTATTATTATTACTTTAACGTTGCTATTGAATCTTCACCTTTTTCTGCGATTTTAAGACCACCTTGATCGTCTTGATACTTATATAAGATACAAAGCCCAACATTATAAGAACACCAGAAACCACGAGAACTAGAATACCATAAATATCAATGTTATGAGCCTTAATAAAAGACATGTTACGAGAAGCTTCGTATCTATGAGGTATCTTTCCTCCTATGCCCGAGAAGGCCACTTCTTCTATTAAATCTGCACCCATCTTTGCACCATTTCTTGATTTGATTTGAGTAATAGCCTGCATTCGCTTTAAATTCTTCTTTATTTCGCCATCTTTATCAGCTAGAATCCTTTTTATCATCTCAGTAGCTTCTGGAATGGTTGTAGTTGTTCTAAGTACCTCTCCAATATTTGCTCTTTTGAGCATCATTGCATTTCCAGTTTGATCTCCAAATATAGGGAAGAAAACGGTTGGTACACCTGTATATATAGCCTCTATGCATGACCCATATCCCCCGTGGGATACAAAAAGTTTAACAGAAGGGTGAAATAGCACAGCTATTTGCGGTGCCCATTTAACAAACTTTATATCAGGATAATCATTTTCAATCAAGCGTTTCCCATTGTATGTTGTACCAGAAAGTGTTAATATATCTTTAGATAACTTGGCAGCCTGTATATTACCTGCCCAAACAATACCATCAAGTTCACCAGCTTCGTAGGTTTGAAGGAGAGCAGTAAGAATCTTGTTGACTGTATTTGCGGATGGTTTAACATGCTGTCCAAAGGCAACGTAGGCGATATTTTCATGAGTTTTCAAATATTCCTCAAGTTCAGTATTTAATGGAGCATATTTCCTTGGTATGATCGGGCCAACGAATTCTACTAGAGGACCCAATGGTCTTGGTGGCGTCATTCCAAAGTAGGTATTAACAATTTTAAGAGAATCCTTCCATGCCCATGTGGGCACGAGTGGAGCTTTAACTCCAATGGCCTTCTGTCTTTTGGCAATATCCCTCAATGTACCAGTAAAGTACCAGATAGATTTTAGTGGAAAAACAAATTTATCTTTAAGACGCTGTGATAGACCCAAAAACTCGGTACTGTACTCCTCCATTAAGGCACCATTGTTATTAACATAGGGGGCCGCAGAGTCTAATATATTAATTAATTAAGGTAAAGTTTACATCATATAAGCAGATAAATATGGAAAGAAGGTATGTATAAGACTTACCGGATGTTGATTCAGATGTTGCTGTAACAATGAATGGTATTTTAGCCGCTATAGCTGCTTGATTACATACGTCAGACATATTGTCACAGATGACTAAACTTAAGTTGCTCGATATAAAATAAATGGTCAGCGCATGGAAGTCTATTGAAAAAGATTGTTGTTAATAGCTATAGGTTTCAGAAATTATTCCAACCATAAAGAAAAACTACCTGATTCCCAAGGAACCAATGTCAATGCAATCACCTTGTTGTAGAGATGATAGGGATTTTTTAATTCTTCAACTGCTTCAAATAAATTTGGATCCAAGCTAGCCTCAGGTCCCAAAGAAACAGTATTTATTTCGGGATATGCTTTGCCAAATCTAACGCTTTCATCCTTTCGATTTATAAAAAAAAAAAGTGAATATATAGAAATAAACAAAGTTGGGTACGTACTCTTGTAAAGAAAGTAATATTATGACCACGCTCATTAAGCTCATCTAAAATAGTGAGAACCCAAGTGATATGCGATGATCCACCCATGGGAGCCACGAAGCCAATATTCTTTGACTCAAAATAAGTTTCTTTTAGGGTAAGCAAATCCTCTTTGGTATCTGTGGTTGCCACTACCGAAAGATTGGATAAGAGTAAGATAACCGCTAAAAATAAAGTTTGTGTTGACAATTTAGATATAAAAACCATAGTCCTGTTTTAATTTATATTTTGGTTACTGAATTTCAATACGAGCTTACTTTATATACAAAACAAAACGATGGGGACAGTCGGATGATCTCTAAAAATATATAATTAGCTGAAGAGTCCGAAATAGGACTTGTTATTTTGTGTATGACAAATCCGGAAACTAAAAGGATAAAGATGAATTCATTTTTATTGAACCAATATCGTTATATATCATAATGGATCCATTATTAAGCTATACATTTTAGAATTAGAGTACTGTTACTAGTGCTGCAATAATCAAAATACTTTAATAATTATATCGAAATGCAGCTCCTTTTTACGCAATAGGTAATTTGTATTTCGGAACTGTTTTGAGTCAAAATAGTTCCAACATTTTCCAAACAAAGGTATCTTATCAGATGCAACCACAAGTCTGTACTACATTTTGCTTAATTTGTTTCAGTCCCTGAATTTTACATGGGAGAAAATCTCAATTTATGGATTTTCAATACTCTTCTTGATGTGTTATAAAGTATTAGCTTAAGAATCCCTCAAGTAATGAGAAATCGAAATGGAATGTCACTTTTATAACGAGCATATGCAACCAGATAAATAAATGAATATAACTCGTAAATATATCAGTAAAAAAAAAAAATCAGCATCTTAATAAGAAAAAAAAGTTATATGAAAATATGAAATAACAAAGAGAAAATATATTGATGGATTCCTTTCTCGAAAATAAAAATCTGTAACTTATTTCAATACTTCTACGTCTTTTATTTGCTGGAACCCGCGATTGCCATTAAAGGAAACTTAAATTATGGTGGAAGATGGAAAATTTTCAAAATACAATAGGTATTTAGTTGTGTACGGAGTCTAGTTCATTTAAAAAATAACCATTTAATTAAGCTCAAGTATCATATCAAAATATGGAGCAACTCATCAAGTGAAAGTGTCATATTTGACATCATTATAGTATCACCGGATAACAAGGAGGTGTTAATAAGGCAGGAATATGCAGTAGCCGCTCGATTTAAGTGTGGCAACGATTCTCGGGAAATCCACCCTTAAATCGAAAATACTCTTAAACCGAACATGGTGATTATGTATTATAAACTGTCACCTTTAAGAACCGACTTTGAAGTACTCAATTGACTAACCAAAAAAAACATTTTCACTGAAGCGTCGAAGAAAACCACCAAAAACGGTAAATTTTTCACGGTTTAAGAGTGTGGGGATTTTCGTTTCCACCCCTAAATAAAGTAAATGTATATTAGTGTTTATTCTGGGGACGCAGACCGTTCTTCAGAAATACACCTTTAAACCGTGGCGCCCTTATTCATGAGATATTTTAATTCACATATCGAACATTGAATAGCAATAGAAACACTTATATTAATTGGTAATTGGAGTGACTATTGCGTTTATAATCCCCTTGATTAATTTAATCAACTGCTTTAAGCACCTGTCAAGATTTAAAAAAAAAAAATTTCTATGCCTATTTTGAGGCATTCTACATGAATTCCATTTCACTTAAAGACAAATCAGTTAGCTTTTATAGTATAATCACGCTATATAAAAATGATCCGTAATAGATTGTTCAATTGCTTTACTTATTTTTTTCTCAGCTAACCTGTATTTTCGTAAAATAACACAAAAAGGTATAAATAAGGATAATGACAGAATCTAGATTATTGTTAAATCGAATCTTATTTAATTCGAAGTCATGGATAATTATACTATAAGTTTTATTCGAAGTTTAAAACTAAATGCTACTTAACTATCTGCCACTAAAAAAAATACTTTATTAATGTTAATGAATAATCTCAATCATGATAAATGGAGAAAATGGAAAATCATTTACAACCATTGTACTGTTTTTTTCCTAATCAACATAGATAAGCTCATTTTTGATCGAAACTGCATCGATAATTTTTTCTAGTTTACTATTGCCACCCAAATGTTTAATATCAGCTCTGATTTCTCTTTCAAGTGTCTTCAAATACTTGCGAGAGTAGCTTAAAGAGTCTGTCTGTGCAAGTATTCTAAGAGCAGCCTTCTTGACTTCAATATCTTTGCTTCGTTTTTTTAAGATTTCAAGCAATCGTGTATCAGAGGGGTTTGATTGAATGGAGTGAATAACTGGAAATGAAAATTTGCCCTCCTCAAAATCTGTACAAAACCCCTGATTATCGGTATACTATAAATGTCATAATTTAGTTGATTTCGTTTTTTTAAAAAAAAAAAGGATGAATATTACATCTTTGGAGTACAAGTTCAGGTAGTCATTTCTAATCTGGAGATGCAGCCCTATCTTATAAACCAATGGCGTATAATCCCTATATATTTCGTTATAAGTAAGTACAAAATTTTTTCTTCTGCTAATGGTTAGCATACACTTTAGATTCACTTGACGCCTGCATAAGTCGAATAGCCATAATCAATAGTGCTCCAGTTTCTGATAAAATTCAAACATTTTGAGTTACTATTAAGAAAAAAAGAAAAAAGAAAAAACTTACTGGCATTGACCATCTCAATGTATTCCTGTTCTGTGTGGCATATGAAAGCATCTCGAAAATATATTTCAACACCTATGATGTAGTATCAGTTAATCTATTTTCCTCTTGTAATATTGGAATTATATATACCTTGTCCGTAATGAAGATTGGTAACTTCCTCTGCGTTAGTAAGATGTTAGATATTATTAAATGAATTATATTGAATTATTCTACAAATAAATAGTAATACCGATACAAATCGCAAGCATTTCAGGACGATTTATCTTTACAGCATCCGAGATCATTAAAAATAAAACATAATAGGCACTATTCATTGTCAAGGGAATGCCATAAACTCTGTGTGCTGCCAGTGCTCCCCTTCGGATCTCGGTGTTATCTTGAATATCGTCAATTCTGAAAAAAAGAGAAGAAGAATTCAGGTGATAAGCTTTAATGGAGCTAGTATTAAATTTATACAAATATGGATATAATACATCAAACCTGCCCGGTGAGTTGCTTGGGTAATACGTGAAATAAACTCCATGTCATTTTCGGATACATTCATCCAATGTTGAAATGCATAAAGTAAATTCATTTTCATGTCCTTGCCAGTGTTGGGGCGTAAATAATTGTATGGCTCAAGAAGTCCCTATATTATAATAGTTACATTAAATCATATCAACTCAAAGAATAGTGAAGCTATTTAGCTCAAAATTACCTCCTGGCCCGATTTCTTCTCAGAGGAATATAGATTACTTCCAACTTGATAGTGTGATATCTTACCAATTTCCATTGGTGATAAAGTCTCTTTCTTCTCAAGAACAGGATTTGATGCTAACATAGTGTCTCAAGTAAATATAGTATCAATAATAATAATAATAATAATAACGAAGATCAAAATATTGGTCTTTATTTATATATATTCGGCTATTGCAATGACTTATCAAATATGCCAGGTAAAAATTATTTCTACATTAAAAACAAAATGATAAATTTACGATTAAACCGATTGATCTTATGCTTTTAAAACTTGATATGTAGTGTATTATAATTTCGAGTGACCATCTCATCACGCAGATGAGTGACAGAGAAAAAGGACAACTCTGTACATTGTATATTAGTTGAGTTTAGTATATATACTCTTATATTCAGAATATAGCATCATATCAATCTCTATGGCGTTCAAAACTATTATTAAATAACATCCAGGTCAATTATGATGTTACTGCAAGTTGAGATGCAAATAGACTTGTGTTTGAAGATATACGATCTATTTGCTTTGTAGAGTCCAAATTGTCGGATATTGCACAAAAGAGAACATTATATTTTTCCTCATTATATTTTTTTTTTGCCTCCTTTTAATTTTGTTCTTTAATCACATCACCATGAGAAATAGTCCGTTTTATTAGTATTTTACATGGTTAATATAAGTTTCACATAGATTTGGTCACTATACAGCCTATAGCTATTCCTTGAAATCTCCATTAATAAATACGCCTGATCATAAACCTATTCGGTATTCTCAATTGCGGTAGATATATTAAGACAATCCTGCCTTTTTTTTTTTTTAGTCTTGGGACAATATCAAGGCGATCAAGATGGTATTTTGAATTCCAATATTTGTATGAAAAGTAAAAATAGTGGCTTTAAACACCATTAAATAGGTTGAATCGACTATCTTTATTCACAGCAAATATTTTTTTAAAAAAAGAAAAGAATAGATGGTGTGCTATGTCCATTTTAGTTGGAAACTATCATATGAGATATATTTACACATTTAATACTTTCCATATTTACTATTTAGTTCCTTCTAGAAAGTTGCATAAAACATGTTTGCATAATTACTATCGAATACATTGATATTCGAGAATAAGACATCTTTAACTGTGAAAAATACTTTTGAATTGAAAAAGATGCTATTACTCTGTCATAGTTTATATATATTAATGTCATAAACCAAGATTTTTTTTAAATGATATTAAAATATTAGCATTAAAACATTTGGATAAAACCCATTTTGATTATTATTATAAAAGAACTTAAATCTCTATTTAAACAATATTCAAATCAAATATTCAAATCAAACTGCATTGGAGATTCTCGAACTTTAAACAATTCAACTTTTGATGTTTTCTCTCTGAATATCTACAATGGCAATTAAAGCGGCGCTTGTTGACCCTCTATATGGGTGGCTTTTTAATCACACGTCATTCTCTAATGTGATTGGCTGGTGTTTTATGGAAAAATAAAAAGTGTCAACAGCCCCCCCTTCCTCTTTGACTTGACTGGTTTTCACTTCAAACATGCCTAGAATTCATGATCTCTGTGCCCGTGTTCAAAATGGGTTCCGCGCTAAACTTCAGACCATTGCGATACCTGAAACAAAGATGAACTTGGCAATTTCCAACATTCTTTACAAGGAAGGTTTTTTGACCTCTGTGACCCGTGGAAATCACCTCGGCCCTGACCAAGAGTTCACTGCCACCACCAACGAAAATGTAGCTACCAGACGACTTTGGTTAAACTTGAAATACAAGGAAAATAATCCAGCTCTTTCTCAATTATCACTTGTTAGCAAACCTTCCAAAAAGGTTTACTTTAGCGTGAACGAACTTAAGAACCTCGCTAGTGGAAGTAGATCTCAGTTTATTAAACCTTTACAGCCTGGAGAAATTGCTATTATCAACACAAATAAGGGTGTTTTGGAACTTCAAGAGGCTATTGAGAAGAATGTTGGTGGAGAAGTTATCTGTCGTGGCTCATAGATTAATGTGAATAAAAAAGAATAAAGGAACCTGTAATATAGACGAAATTGTCGTTGATTGTATACTTGAATCTATTTAGTAATAAACGTATTTAAATCAATGTGAACAATAAAAAAGTGTATTTTATATTGTAGTACTATTGTTTTGATATAAAGAGATAGATGGAAGTGGGGAAAGTGGTGTACTTGGAAGGAGTCAAATGTTTTGACTGACCGCTTATTATGATAGTAACGTCTCTCAATAGAATACGTTGATATACAGACATGGGGTCTCTTATTTACTTGATTTTATTTCTTCTATACTCTGTATACTAGTAGCAATTAGTTAACTTGTAATATCATCATTACAACTGGGGAGGGTGATGTTTATAAGACATTGAAGTATCATTTTTGGTTGGATATAATACGTATATAATGTCCAAGTGGTTCGAGACAACAAGTTCTTTTAATAAACGATTTGAATTTGAGTGGTTATAACCAGATCAATAAATATATACATGTACTCAGAATAATTGTTTAGGAGTTAGTCAAATATCACCGCAAAACCTCTGTACCACTAGCTTTGCATATCTGATGAACCAATCCACTACTGTTTCTCTGTATAGTTTTTAATTTTTACCACAATTGTACATATCGAAAGGGTATTGCTTATTTAGGTGATTTTGTTTTAGAATAGTGAACTACTAGATACAATAAGAAGCACTTGGAGTATAGAGTTTAATTAGATGGTAGCAAATATACTAACAGCCTTTTAATTGCGTTTCCAGAAGCATATTGTAACATCATATATTAAAACATGATATTCAATCGGATTACAACGAGATTATAAGATTATAAACTGGCATAATGAGCTACTTCCCTATATTGACGCTAAAAACCGTTAGACGAAAACAATACTCCACTCTAAATTAATAGAAATATCTCTAAAATGATCCAGCCAACCTTTATTGACAGCAATAAAATATAGAAAAAAAGATAAAAATGAACCCTTCCAAAATGCACACTAAATTAACATTATACGGCTATTTTTCTAGACAATATATTCTACACAATGCTAGTCGTTTCTACTAAAAGTATCATTGATTAATCGGATTAAATAAAGTAATCATTTTGGAAAAGTGTTTGTTATCTTACCTCCTTGCTGTTTTTACAAGTCAATTGTCTATATGCACGATATATTTTAAAGACAAAATATAAAATCAGGGCATATCCTTCGGAGATACGATAATATGCATTCATCTTCTCAAAACACTTATGTTCAACATTTCATCACAGTCTCTGACTATTATACCAGTAGCATATTCTTGCATGATTTATAGTCATGGCCGGTACGCATACATAGCCTGGAATATCGTATTGATTGAGTCATATTCTATATTTTATTTATTTAACTCATGGTATTGGACACGAGTTGATGTATTATATATACAATCTTTAAACATCTAACGGGTGGTAAGAACTCCAAATCAACTACACTTTTGCTTTTTGTTTCAAAGCAAAGCTGAGCTTGTGGAGTTTTCATTAATCAAATTAATAGGATATCTATATTGAGTAACTTGTTCAAATCATCTTATTACAATTTATTATTATTATTTATTAATAAAGGTGTTTTTCTGAAACATGAGAAGTGGTCCTCTATCTTTATCAATAAACCCAAAAAAGGTAATTTTAATATATACTGAATTTTAAGATGTAGTAATGCTGTTTCACTACGACACTTCATCTCGTTTGAAAAGGCAATTCGTTTTTCTGATTCTTTTAGGTACAAACGTTGAATATAATCTTATTTTTTTACTTCTAGGAATAGTCATTAGCCACAGATCGCACGAGTTTATCCGATTATCAATCAGCATTGTTGTTCTTTACTCTGGGCTAGAAATCATCATTCTACAGGTGACTGACCTCCTGTCATAATCCAATATCTTTCATTTTATTACAAACTTTAAATTATGCTGATCAGCCATATTTCCGGTTTATCATTGCTCCCTTTTCCTTGGAAATTCTAAAAAGCAAACTACTCTGATGATCTTCTTTATATTGTAGAATGAACATGTCGATATATATTTTGTAAGATGACTTTTTTTATGAACACAAAAAAAGTTTTCATTCCTGTAGGCTAAATACTTGGGTGGCATAGATTAGATTCTTTTGATATTCCTTACCTTCTTTTATTTCCCTTGGGAATCAATTAAATGTGCTGAAAAGCTATTCGTTGATTTGATTTCATACTTTCGGCTTTCATTTTTTTTTTGGGTGAAATAATAGCTTCAAGTTTTTATTCACAGATTGAGCATGTGTGTCCTACCTTTGGCGGGGTTTGTTCTCATTTTTTTTTGTGTTTATTTCTACAAACTTGGCATCAACAAGACAAGCCATTCTCTTTACTTTTCTTATTTTTTTCCACTCAATTCATACTATTTTTTCTCAATTAAATAGACACTTATATATATATATATATACATATTAAATAATTTCAGTTTCCATAATTAAAGGCTGTTTCCATGACACTAAAATTCTCTAATGACTATCAAACAATGGAGGAATGTCGACAACAAAATGGTCATTACTGGAAGATCATTGAGAAGCAGCGTTATTATATACAAAACTTGCAGAAATTAATGGTTCAAGTGACTAATGAAAATGAGGCACTTGTCAAAAGAAACAGAGAACTGGAAGGACATTCAATTAGTAGCACAGAAACCTCTCCTTACTCGGACACAATGCAGCTTGTTAAGGAGCTCTTATCTCAAGTCAATTCATTTGAACATTCTATTAGTCCGAACATGAGCCCTGTGCCACCACCAAGGTCTCCTTATCGTGTGAATGGAGCCATTACTGCTGAAAATAATATGCCACAACCCATTGTCGATCTGCCAAAACGACCCCCAGCTTTAAAATTGACAATGTCAAATCACTCGCCGCTCCATTTACGTTCAGCTCAAGAAACAGACAATATGACTCGTGAGTACCTTACTTCCCCTCGTCGCCATGCACATCATCCTTCATCTCCGACCTTCCATTCACCTGCTACTAGTCCATCATCGGGTTTTTCAAGGAGGACATATGAATCAGATAACATTGTATCACCTAAAACAAGTACTAGTCCAAGAAAATTCATTCACCACAGTAGCAGCGGGAGCAGTAGTAGCATCAGGGATAAACAGCAAACGCAGGATTATTCAGAAAGCGTAATATCACTCGATGACAATAGATCAATATCACCACCTCCTGTGGATTTGGATACAGATCGAGATTTTGAAAACTTTAGTTTAATTGATGCATACGTCAGAAATTTAGATATTTCTGAAAAATCTCACAGAAAGAGCTTTTCAGAACCTAATACGCCAATGAAGGCACGCATTCCTCGATATGATTCACTCGCACAGAACAATTCAAATGGGAATGTCAGTCCTTTGGATAGTGCAATAGAGCGAATGAAGATACTTAACAACTTGGCTAATATTTCTATTAATGTCACTCAACCAACACACAAGTCAAAAATGTCCCCTACTTTTGCAATTACAGTCTGCCGTCAAGTACGAAGTGAAGATGATTATCCTCTCTGGGAAATATCAAAGCAATTGTCTGATTTTGCACATTTAGACCTTAATGTAAGCCTTGGTTGATTTGATTAATAATGTTTATGCTAATTCGTTTTATTCTTTTTTTTTTTATTTTAAAAAAAAAAACGTTAGCTCAAGAAAAACTCAGCCATTGCATCCAAGCTAAACAAATTAACAGATTCATCCATATTTTCATCTCGTGCCTTTTCTAAATCAGAGGATCAAGTAGTATGTATATTAAAGTTAATCAACATTAATGAGAAAAAACACTTATTTATTTTTTTAAAATATGTTTAATATAGGCAGCAATTCAAGAATACTTACACCATGCTATTGGTCTGAGGTTAATAGACTCCTCTTCACTTTGCAACTTTTTATGTTCGGAGTCCATTGAAAATGTGGATGGACGTCACATAAACGTAAGTGTGCAACACTTTTCTTATGCCTTGTTTTCTTGTGAAACTGACGTTTATATTTGTTTTGTTTAGCGTGATCTTGTACAAGGTTATCTTGCCAAACGTAGAAGAAATTTTGGGGGAAGAAAGAAGAAATATTTTGTGTTAGAAAATGAATTTATGAAGTATTATGAAAGCGTAAGTTCTCTATATTCAATTAGTTAATGACAAGGCTTTTAACAAGAAATTCTATTTTTAGAAAGAAGGCACCTTTTTGGGAATGATTCGATTATCTAATTCTCAAATTAGTGAGCATACTTCTATTGACCATGAGACTGAAACTGGAGGAGGTTATGGTTTTGTAATTCTGGAACAGCGAAAATCAGCCTCTAGTCGCCTGTATCGACATACACTTTTTGCAGATTCAATCTCTGAAAGAGAAATGTGGATCAATGCACTAAGAAACAGCACAGACGCCATCTTTATGGAGGATAACAACAAGCATATGCTTCCTGAACCAAAGATACTAGACAGCATTGATAATCTTATTTTGGAACCATCTTCTTCAACAGAGAGTATAAGAGTTGCTACTGTTCGAAAGAGACCAAGTATAGATCACATATACAGTTATTTCCATGGGTCTGGAAGCAGACGGCGTTCTTCTACTAATAATATAATGCGAGAGTCTATCAGTGCACCACATACACCTGATTTTATGAATCTAACAAATGATAATGAGGATCCTGATTCTAGAAATCACAAGGCTCGTTCTCCACGACGTGCATTTTGGGGGAAAAAGAAAAATAATAATAACGAACTGCTCCCTCCTACCTCCCCTTCTTCCTCTATTCTATCGATTTCAGCAGATGGTGTACATCCGTATAGTGAAGAAGAGGATGGAAGTGGGCATAGAAAAACGTTTGGTCTTCCATTAGATAACATTGTATCGATTTCAAAAATATATAACAACTATCAACTACCCTCTATTGCACATCGATGCATTGAATATTTAGAAGAAAGAAATGGACTTCTTGAAGAAGGTATATATCGCATGAGTGGAAGTAGTCAGAAATTACTGTTATTAAGAAAAAGATTTAATGAAGGTAATTAATTATAACACCAAGTATATTATTATATTGAATATAACAAGGAGTATACTTACACTTACTCCACCTATGCGCTCATTTATAATATATTAGAAGGTGATATAGATTTATTAGTTGATAATGAAGATCATGATGTACATACAATAGCTGGATTATTGAAGATGTGGCTCCGTGAGCTACCTGAAAGCATATTAACGGAAATATTACTCAAAGATTTTTTACAAAGTTTAAGTAAGTCAAATACATTTAAATATTAGAAATATATAATTTACCTACTTCGTTTAACCATTAGAACTCAATGAAAAAGAAGAAAAAACAAATGAACTAAGCCGTCTAATTTCACAGCTCCCTCTGATCAATTATACATTACTACGCACTCTCTGCTCTCATTTAATTCGTGTTATTCAAAATGCTGAAAAGAATAGAATGACATTACGCAACATTGTAATTGTGTTTTCAGCAACTTTGGGCATACCTTCTGGTGTATTTAGTTTATTCCTTACAGATTTTGAATGCATTTTCTCAACAATGCGGTATCAAGATCGTATCACACCTCGACACAGATATAGTAAAATCCCACTACCCTTAAACCCTACGGATGAATGCACAGCCTCTATTCCAATTCAGATAAAGATTGAGGACTATGAGAGTTCCAACAGAAACAGTTTTCATTATCAAGATCATGCACCTAAGAATACGATTGATTTAGAAAATTTACTAGAAAGTAGGTGTATTTATTATCTTTTTTGATAATGGTACATAAAAGTATTCATGCACTCTTTTTTTTTTTTAGATAATCCACTATTATTCGACGATGAAGATTTAGTTTACGAAGATGAATCTTATTTCAGTGAAGGTGAACTCGGAGTGGCTTATCTAGCTCATAGACAAAATGCAAACGCAAATACTACGGTACATAGCTAATCTTACATAATCATTTTTTTTCTCATATACCTACAAATACATCTAATGGGTATTGCAATTCTATATATTTAATCAATAAAAACATACTTAATCTACTTTTTATTCCTAAATTAAGCACATGTAATTAGCCAAAAAATAAAAATAAAATAAAATGAGATCTAAATTTTTTGAAACTTGGATGTTATCTTGACATGTATTTATTATTAGAAATACGTTAAATGCCTTTTTATTTTTATTTTAATAAATTATAGATAAAAATGATAAAGAAAAATAAAAAAAGATAATGTATTAATATTATATAATATATAGCATAGTTATTATTATTAAAGGAATCAGTAATTATAGACGAACAAGAGTGGGTGCATATGCTGCAAAGGAGAATAAGAGACCCCCCAATAAACCAGTAACGGGAAGGGTTAAAATCCAAGAGAAGAAACACCATGAAATCATCTTCCAGTTAACAGCACTTAATTTGCCATTACAGAGACCGATTCCAACAGTAGCACCAGTGATACAATGTGTAGTTGAAACAGGCAAACCTAATTTAGAACATGTCAACACAGTCAAAGCGGCAGCAAGTTCAGCAGAGAATCCACGGCTAGGTGTGAATAAAGTAATATTATTTCCAAGAACTCGAATGATCTTGTACCCAAAAGTGGCAAGACCGATATCAATAGCAACACCACCATAGGCAAGAATCCAAAGAGGAACTGGAACCTTTCCGGCAACATCTACGGTAGCTGTTTGCCAGATTTGGTAGACAGAAGAAAGGGGACCAACCGCATTCGATACATCGTTGGAACCGTGAGCAAATGAAGCCATACATGCAGTAATAACTTGCAAGAAAGAGAACATATATTCTACATCACTATCATAGATCTCAGCAGCATCGTGAACAGACTTGATTTTATCATTGTCCAAGTTACGAACGTCTTTTCGGATACCATGAAGTAAAATATTAAGGATCTTTTCCTTCATCTTCTCGAATGATGAAGCAGGTTCTTTAACACTTGAATTTTCAACATTTTCGACAACATTAGACTCTTCTTCTTGCTGTTCTTCTTGCTCTTGTTCTCTTTTTTTGTCAATAGATCCGCTTGCAGTGCTAGCTGTCTCCTTGTCGTTGCTTTCAGGATCATGGCGTTTAATGGGGCGAGGGGATAAAAAGAGAATGACAGGAATATGGTACCATTTAAGCTCTTCACGATTGACGACACGGCGTTTAAGCCAAGGACAGAAGAAGAAAATAGCAAATAGGGCAATAATACCGCCAACACCAAATGAGATGCCAACGATAGTTCCAGTACTAAGTTTACTAGCCTTAGTGCCTGGTGCACCCTTATAGATCAAGTAAAATGCTTCAATAGTGGCAGTAAAGAAAAAATAAACGGGTATTATACGCAAAGCCCACTTGATGCTGTCCTCACGGCGTAAAATAGCGTATTTCGTGATGGAATAAATGATAGCTGCAATAACACCGGCAGCAGCAGGAGATAAGAACCAAGAAGTAATGATTTGACCAACACCATTCCACCCCCATTCAATAGAATTCCCTCCAAATGCAGCAATACCCACACCGATAATACTACCCACAATAGAGTGAGTTGAAGAAACAGGCCATCCGTATTTTGTGGCAAGAAGAACCCAAAATGCCGAAGCGCAAAGAGCACAAGTCATACACAACATGAGAATTTCAGGCGTATCAACAAAACGTTCAACGGATAAGATACCACCTTTGATTGTATCGGACGTGTTGGCACCAAGCAAGAACGCACCAAGAAATTCAGTGAAACAAGCAACGAAACAGGCTTGGGCTAGAGTCAATGATCCAGAGGCAACGGATGTGGCAAAGGAATTAGCAACGTCATTGGCTCCCAATCTATTTTTTTTAACAGAAAAATTAAATGTTTAAAGTAGAAAAAATTCCAGTTATTCCACTTACGCATAAGCATCAAAGAATGCCACAGCGGTTGTTAAACCAAACATCCAAGTGTAATCATAAGGATCCATTATTTGTGGTTTTTATGATGTAGAAGTTTTCTTTGATATGGGATCAGAAAAAAAAATATGAGAAAAAAAAGTTGATTTATATACTTATGCGTTAATGAGAATCCAAGTTGCACCAAACTAACTAAAGGATTTTTTCACCAATAAAATTAAATCCTGAAACCACGCCCTAATGAAAATCTGTCAATATCCTTTGTAGCATTGATGGAATGCTTAGATTTACTTAGTGTCCGTTTCTTCTTTTTTTCTACTATAAAAATATAAAAAATAGGCTTTTTGAAATAAATCATGATCATAACAAAGGATATGGTTCGTTGGTTCATCGTTTGAGATTCTTGTACTCTTCCTGATTTTTTTTCTTTTTCCCAGTTTTTATCATTATTTACGCTCGTGTTATATTTTTTACAAACTATTCCGATAGTACATATCACTCTTAGAGTTCTATATATAAAAAATAGATCGACCTCATTAACCCAATATTCTTTATGAATAGCATGCATTTGTTTATAGGTGAATTAATATCTATGACTGTTTTTTTTTATCCTTCAACAAAAATATATATACTAATCATCTTTATAACTTTTAACTCATAGATATAAAAAGAATAATGATTGATCTGGCAAAAAATCGATCTAGTTTGATCTGTAAATAGCAAGTCATATGAAGAGTTAGAATAAATAAATATAATAAAAAAATCGGACTGATGTTACACATTGGTTCTGGGCAATTACCACTTTTGAATATAATACGACCCATTGGCTTTAATTACTAAATTCTTTTAACTTGTGTTCAAAATAAATATGGAACTTGTGTTGTGATATATAATTATTGTCCTTGATTTCTTTATATTTACAAATATCACTTCTGACATTAAACTAAAAAAAAAAAAAAAAAAAAAAAAAAAAATAAGACACGACAAGATAAAATAGTATCGTAATGGACCTACTTTTATTTCTGGTGTATAATGAAACTAAAAAATAAAAAATAAAAAATCAACAAGTGAAAGAAAAATGATATAGGGTAATTGATAGTAAATGCCTTTTATCCAACAAGTAACATATGTAAATGATAAGCTCTTTACATAACACGATATCGTGTGTTGGATATTTCTGCAGTGTAAATATAGTTTGTTACTCCCCTGTGTGCTCACAAATAGGGTAAAAATAGACAAATACAAATGGGTTTTCTCATGTCAGCTCACATCGACCAATCTCCTTTGGAGTTGTATTGAATGTAGCTACTATAGTAAGACAATGAAAGTGAGCTAGTGATACCATTTTCTTTTTTTCGCCATATAAATATATAATACGTTAATATACGTAAGTAATGATTTGCTCTTTTTTTGTAAAAATATATGTTATTATTGTAATTTTTTGAATAAGAAGGTTGATATACACGTGGATGTGATCCAATGGAACTTTTACCTGTTCGCACAAGATTCTATACAAATTTAATGTTAAATTCACTAACAGTGTACCTCTAGTTATATTTATTTTACTAGATATAACTACTTGAATGGAGTCGTTAAAAGAGTGAATCTCATACAAGCTATACTATTCTCTCTAAGAATATCAGTAGTATAGCGTACTTATGCTTTAAAATCGAATTTTATCCATGCCTAAAAGTAAGAAAACAATTTT
>MU622300.1:112638-145522 GCA_025399235.1 Backusella circina FSU 941
ATATTAATTTATTAGTTAAATATAATATATATATATATATATATATATATGCACTCCCAGATTCTGATTTTATTATAATCAAGAAGAAAAAGGAAATGATCATATGAGACTGGTCTGTGCCACAGATTACTATTCTTGAGCACAATAAATATAGAAACAGTATATTATTTTTTGTATTTTAAAATATAAATACTAAAGATAATGTCAGAAAAAAAGTAATTATACAAAGTTGTTTACAATGACGATACTTTAAATAATACTGATAGGAGGCAACTATTTATTAATAGAATAGAAAAAAAACGGAAAGGTGTACAAGTTCGCTCTCTACCAAATTGGGTAAGTGTATCAGCTGAGTTTTCGCTTGCTGTACTTTTTTTTCTTTTTGTAACTCACTGCGACTTAATCCTTCCATTATCTTAACCCCCCTTTTTTTCTCTCTTCTTTTGTTTTCACTTTTATTTCTCATTTAATAATAAAACTGTTTTTATTTCTAGCCAAATTACAGTATATATGTTTTCACATCAACATCCGCAACAGCAACAGCAACAGCAACAGCAGCAACAACAACAACAGGAATACATAGAAAATCCTGAACACATGTTTATAAACAGACAACAGCGTTTAATGAATCCTCAGCAACAGCAACATTTTCATATGCAGCAGCATCATCAAAACAGTTTCAGTCCTATGGCCATCGGCCCATCCACCACCCAGTCTACTAATATCCTTGCTGATCCTGCTTCCAATCCAAGTTGGTTCGGTACAAGCATAGATTCAAATGCATCGTCGTTTGGACAATCACCACCCGTGTTTGGTAGAGATTTGTTGGTCACACCTTCAAATTCAACGGGGCATTTAATGGAGAGCTATGGGGATGAGGAGGAGCTGTCTCAGAGAAAGTAAATAGATAGGATCTGATGACTGAAAACGAAAATTACGTATACTCACATTCTATTTTTAACAAAAAGCCATCAAGAAATCTTTGAGAAACGTAGAAGACGTCGTGAATCCCATAATGCCGTGGAGAGAAGAAGGCGCGATAACATCAATGAGAGAATACAAGGTAGTGTTTTTGGTGTGAGTATGTGTATGACAAGCAAACTCACCTTTTTTTTTTAGAACTTTCAACACTACTTCCAGATCATCTACTTGACTCTGTCCCCGCCAGTTCTAACGTCATGTCCGTCACCACAGGACAAAGTGGTGCCAATGGTAAACCCATCAACAAGGGCACAATTCTTAAACTATCGGTCGATCATATCAAGGAGCTGAAAGAGGAGGTGAATCATTGTAAGAATACAATCAGAGAACTTGAAAGACTGGTTGAGCTGGCAAAGCAAGGCGGTGACTTTATGAAGGGGTCCATGGTAAAAGCAGAAGATGGTGTGTTTCAAGAAAATAGAACAAGGCATGAAAGAGTGGGTTCAATGCAGTTTCAGCAACAGTTTGGAAAATTACACATAAATAATAATGAATCACAGCCACAAGCATAAATACCATTATTTTTTTATTTACTATTTTAGTTTGTTCATATCTTACTATATATCTTTTTTATTATTATAAGAATTCTTATATTGGTGTACATCCATTTTTTTATTATTATTATTATTATTATCCATTTTTTCTTTACATTCTCATCTTTATATCGCTTGTTTTCTTTTTCTTCTTTTTTTTTTTTTTTTTTTGTTCAACTCTGTACAACTTTTTCCATAAAACCACACACACACACACGCACACACGTTTACATAAATACTATGTCCTATTTTGACTATTTCTGTATTATCATTCTTTCTCTCTCAAAAAAAAACAAAAAAAAAAACAATAAAATGGAATAAATTTATTTGTTATAAGAGAAAAAGTCGTATTTCGCTTACGTGTTTTGCTTTGTTTGTTGATACAAGTGTTTACCTCAGCCTCATTATTTTGCTATCTTGTTAAGATCTGAATAAAAACATCCAATCGTAAAGCCTAGTTTTTCACTTTTCCTTATTTGAATCAATGATATATATTTTTTACTTACATAAGTCCAGAAAAGCTTACATATTAATAATTAGTGCCTCGGTATTATGAACCTCATCATGAGGTTGTCTTTCTTACTATCAATATGCAATTTATGACCCATGCTTAATCGAATCGTCTATTTTATTAATGCAAAAACTTCAAAATTACAAAGCCGCAAACTAATATTGAGTCAAAATGACTCAAGACTTTGATTTATTACTAATTTATATTTTTGCAGTTTGCAATTTCGCACCGTTCTATTAGTAAAATAGACGCTTCGATTGAGCATGGATGATAATTTGCATAATACAATTAAAGTTGATGATAAATGGGATCTATTTAGATGCTTAAAAATATCCCCTTTTGTTATTATTTACTGGATTAGATATTGAGATTATCCCCCCTCAGTCACCCTATTGATTAAATATTAGTGGGTTTCTTAACCTCGGACCGAAAATGAATATACCAAACAATGACCTCTAGAGTTTGATGTTGTGGATTTCCTCCCCCCCCCCCCTTTTTTTTTGTAACTACTCGAAATTTTGTCTTCATTATTCGTAATTAAGCGTTTTAATTTCTATTTGTGTTATATATTTCCTGGAAACTTAATATAGTTATTATTGATGAAGTTGAAAAAAATGGGCTCGTTAAAAAACAAAAGATCTCAATAAAATTCTTTGGCGATGACTCGTAAAAGGAACGAACAAAAAAAAAAAGGATCACACATAGATAAAGTTCACCTGCAAATATTGTGAAATATTTGCTCACTAGGGTAGGTGACAAAAAAGCTGTCATTATATTCATAAATAGATACCGTTAACCAAAAAAAAAAAATAGCATTCCATGATCCATTATCCAGGTGCAATATCCATATTCCAATAAACAACCTGCTACTTGGCATATACAACATTGAAGTGAAGAAGAAATAAAAGCTTCTGAATTACGAATGTTTCTATATTGTATTAGGATAGTGGTTTTTTTTTTTTCAATAATTCTCCTTTTTCGAGATATTGCTTTTAAAAACAAATTTATATATCATAATAATAATAAATCGAAGAATCGCCATTCTCTTTTTTTATTTATATATAATTTTCTATCTTGCGTTAATTGATCAATTCAGCAATAGAAGCATCGATCAAATCTTCAGGCTTCTTGACAGGTTCTGGTACAACATCGGCCTTTCTCAAAGTAGACAATGTCACATCAAGAGCACCGCGTGATACCTGCCTTAAATTATTGGCATATCTCACCGTCTTGAACCAATCTCTCACATCCTTTTCAGGATAATCCAAAATACGCATCACATGCTTGACAGATGCATCCTCTTTTTCTGCCATAAACAGATCAGTCGCCTTTTGGATGGCCTCCAATACCTTCTTTAAATCTTCCGAGGAGAGTAGGGATGTATGGGCAGCAAACATAAATGCGGGCCAAGGGGGTGTGATCTGACCGATACGTTTGACCTCACCGGAATCGTGATAGGGTTTGGTGGTGAATGTCTCCCACATAAAGTAGTCAGAGCTACCATCATTGACGGCATCGCGCATAGCCTTAAAGTTGTGAAGGACGTTAAAATCAAAGGGTGCTTCATTTTCTTTTAACCAGTCACGTTGGTCGGCCAAGACAAAGGCCATGATGTGCGAGCCAGAGCCGATGCGGGAGATGGCGACGTTGGTTTTTTGGAGAGTATCGATGTTTTTATGCTTGGAGTTTTTGCCAGCAGAAAGAGCCCAGCCTAATTTTATGTAAGTTGGATTTTATTTTAGGAGGGATTTTAGAAACACACTTACAAAGTGGGGCATCTACATAGGTACCAACAATCTTGTACCAGTCCTGTCCCTTGCTGATACCAGCAACAAGACCTTCGGTTAAAGCAATGGCCAAGTCAATCGATCTGTCTTCGAGTTTGGAGGTCATCTAATAAATGGTCGTTGTTTTAAAATATAAATTATCTATAAAAAGTAAAAAGTAGCATCTTTCTAGAAAAGTTTACCTCGCCAGTGCCACCTTTTTTTTATAATTATGATTAAAATACTTTGTTTATATGATCGTATTTTATCTATTACCTGGGCATAAGACAAGCTCAACGTCAACACCACTCTCCTTAAAGTATTCGTTATCACGGGCAATATATAATGGGGTAGAAAAGTGTTCAGGAACTATTTCAAGAACTTTAGTCCATGTATTCCTCTTCCAATTTACTTATTTATTTACCGTAACCAATGCGAATAGTCATATCTATAAAAAAGTGTAAAGAAAGTGAAAGAAAGGTAGACGGGTGGGAGGGTCGCGAGAAAAAAAAGTAGATGGAGTTCATTTTGATACTCAGAAAATAACCTGTGACGATTTACTTATATTCTCCATAGTAGGAGTTTAAATTAGAACATGACTGATTTTTTTTCTTTTTTTTGTACTTGCATCGTAGAAGACCTAACAAGAGGCAGCATTGCTAGATGAAGCACCTTTAATATTTATTGTGCCGCAAAGAAGGATGACAGGAGTCAAAATTGAAGCCATAATTGATGCAGCACATCAATACATCTCGAATATTTACGGCAGCATTCACGTCACGATTCCAAAACTAGTTTATTTCATTATCTTTCTGCAAACTAAAAAGATATATCATGTCTTATTATCATCTGAACAGCTGGAATAAAGCTTCAAAGGATCATTCAATTGTTGTTTTTCTATTATTATAAAAAACAGTTAGTCTTAAAACCAAATGAAGAGATAAAATAAGTATACGTATCGGTGTATTTTTTCTGAGCAAAGATTTTACACAAAATAAGGCCCTCTTTAGTCATACATGTGATAGAGGAATTGTTTTCATTTGGTAATTTTAATCTTTTATTCCTACATTATTATCAATTGAAGAAGTTTCTGTACCAGTATGATTCAACTTACTTATGCTCACGCTTAAAATATTCAGATCTATACACATCATCTAATGAATTGAAACAAGTGATGGATGTTTTGTATTCATTGATTAAAATAACCAGTACCTTTTGTGAAATTGCTTGTAGCGCTTTCTATACAATGAACATGATTTAATATAAGCTAACAGAGATATATTACGTCAACAATACTTACTTTGACGGGAGCAGGTGAATGCCCTTTTATACGCAAGAAGCTAGCATCACCGTAGGCCACCACAGTTCTCTGATTCTGTAATTGATGAAGCTGCTTTTTTTTCTGTGTTTTTTCCTCACTTTTTTTCTTCTACTTTTACAGAATGTATGCACCAAGATAATAGGTTCCTCAATTGTCGTTTTGCTAAATACAGCACTGGAAATGAAGTCGAGTGCGATTTTCCTATTAGAATACATGTACCCTTCTCTATGCTGGTAGTATTTCATAAAGAAAAAAACACTTTATTTTTGTTTTAGATAAAGTACATCATATAATGATTTACATTGATTTACTTGTTATGGCACTCTGAGATGGCACGTATATATGTTGCAGCATGTACCAAATGTACTGGTTTTGGACTAGGGATTTTATCATACGCATCTTGTATATTTGCTTCTTCTCTTTTCTTGAGTTCAATTGCATTGAACCAAGACATACCAGATCGTGCTCTATGATGGATAAGCATATATAAACTAAGTAACGAAAAGGTGATCACTCAAAAGAGCTTAAGGAGTACAAAAAGAGACGGGACATTATTCTTTGAAGATTTAAAATAAGTTGATGAGAAAAGTAATCAAAAATACACAATTAAGAGTGGGCTACGGACTAACTATGATCTGTTGAAGATGGAATATCTTGTATCTGTTTTGAGATATCATATAATAATGCTTCTATGTAGAAACTCTAAATTGATATATGGCTTTATAGTATAACATAGAGACTCCATGTTCAATGTGATGATAAACACGTTTGTAATTGTATAATAACATGATTGCATAAATCTTGTACAGGCATGTTATACAGAGCACCTATCTATGTACACTGGGCTTTAATATAACAATAGTATAGTATGACAAGAGTTAAGTTTGTAGCCTTTGTCAGAGGTATTCGGTGTCAGCTATATAAGGGCTATGTTAAAGGTAAGAGTGGTTTATTGTCTTATGTTAAATAATAACTATTACAAAGTCAATTCTTAGTTGATGAAAATGAACTAGGAATATTAAGTCAAGAAGATTGGATACTCATAAATAACGATTGGTATAAGCACTGGTGTAAAGCTTTCCAGCCTCAGTATGACACCAACATGGAAACCAATAATTATGTTGAGAGTTGGAGCAACCAACTTGAAACTTCATATCTCAAAAGAAAACCTAATAGACGTCTCCACAGGCTTATAGATATTTTAGTAAATGATATAGAGCCTGAATTTATTAGTAATGCAAACAAAGTTATACTGGGAATCGGTAGAATGGGCAATAGAGAAAGAGAAGAAGTGAAAAGAAGAAACCTACCCGAATATATCCCAAGCAAACGAGTAGAAGAATACGTCGACGAAGAATTAAAATGAAACAACCAATTCATACTGTATACAAGAATCAAAATATTGTTCTCCCCGTTATCATTTGATTTTCTACAAGTGCTTCTTTTATTAAATATAATAACACATTCTAAAACAAACCATGCAATTCTTTGATTACTATTAATGAATGATAATGTATTAATACTTAGAAAATAATGTATTAGGGTAATATTCAATTCATATATATGTATATATAAAACAAGTCTTAAACATTAGATTGACAACATTCAATTTATTATTAGTATTCGTAATGAAATAGGTAATATAGCGAGTGATAAAAACAAACAAATGCGCAAGAATATATATATTTAACGATAAATAACACGAGTTTGGATATTCCAATTTTAGGGAAAACTCCAAGGTAAATAAAGAAATCACAATGCATTTAAAGATGTAGACTTGGTCATTGAATTGACGTCACTCTAATTCAATTTTTAGTTTAAAGTGTAGTGTACGTAAATATATCTATAATTTTTCTATAGTTGTTTTATATTATATATATTTAACCAGAAAATGATCTTTAAAAGATTAAAAATGCTTGTTATTTTTAATAAAGTCAAAAATTCTATTTAAAATCATTAAAAAAAGAAAGACCATTATGTCATCCCCAAGGACATGCTATACGAGCCCTATGTTATGGAACCCGCTTTGTCCAAATCTAGTCTTTACCATACAGAATTACTGACAGCAGCTGTTCATATAGAATCATATAATAATCAACAAAGGTTTGTTAATTTAGGTTTGCATTCATTGGTTTCGATGGTATTTTTACATTAAGTTCAGAGCGTGAATATGAAACCAAAGTGCCTTCATCACACCATATATAATGACAAATACTTTGGCCTCAAAGACCCAAATTACCTAAAAACTCTTGCCCTTAGCTAGATATAAATATCCTCTATATTTACTCCCCTTTCCTCTTATCGGATATCTTGTATTTTTATTATTATTACACTCTTGTTCTAATAAATAAATAAATAAATAAATAAGCAAACAAATAAATATCTCTCTGCTTCTTGCTTCTATAATAAGCAATTGTTATATCTTATCTTCTCTTGTTTGTATTGTCTACCTTGTTGCCGTTGATCTTCATGTCTTGTCTTGCCTCTGTTATTATAATCCTTGCCTAGTTCCTGACAGATCTAATGCATTTTACTACGATTTTTTTTTATTTAGTATTTGATAAGAAGGAATTGTATAATGTTCACTTTCTATTATTAAACTTGAATAGTAATCGAGGCAAGGTATGCTTATAAAGATTGACTATTCGTTCCAAAGTACGTGATGTTAATTTTTTGTTTTGATATAGTTAAATGATGGAAAGGATATCATAACATTATACCAATCTACAAGCGAGATGGTTGTTTATCATACAGTATAAAATATTATCATGCATTTCTATCAATTTCTATTGGCTGTGCTCCAAATTAATATATAAAAAAAAATTGGCATTTTTTTTAATAATATTAAATTATAACGTCGCAATTGACACTGTGTTCGTTAGTTTACCAGAAATAAAAGATATTACTTTATAGATGACAATATCTGCCTATATTATCAATGATATTATCATGGTATTCATTGTAAAATATAAATAAACATGTATAAAATATAAATAAACAGAAACCTGACCACTTTGTGTAACAATTGTTATTAATGGCCTTTGTTTTACTTCCTGCTTCTTTTTAATTCAATCCTTTCTAACTAACAAGGAAATACGTTTTTCATTACTTTCTGAGTACATTTAGAAGGACAAGATTATACGGAATCAAAAAACCCCCAACAGTTCAATTCTAGGATGACAACATTCGCGATGTAATCATTCAAAATGAAGGGGATTAAAAAAAAAGAACTAAACATATCCAAAAAAGGCACATTTTGACATCATTGGATTTTTTTTATTATTAAATAGGAAACAAAATCAGGATTGCATTTTTTCAACTTTTTTACCACACTTTTATCAAAAATGTTTCCCTCCATTGATTTGATCGCTTTACCTTGTGTTATTAATATTATCATTGTTTATATTTTTAGCAATATCCTTCTTAAAGGCTTTTTTTTCTTTTTAAAACAACTACTTTGCACTTTAAGTGTTATTATTTATTACACGTTTATTACTTTGATTAATTTGATTACTTTTATTTGTATCTTTGGTATTTCTAACGCTATTATGTTTAATGTCTGGGTAAATCTACATTGAATCAAATAGTAATATTATATACTTATATGTTCACATTCAATTAGCTTAGAACTCTTAAGTGGGAACGTGAAGTAGTCCATACCAAGAGGCACAGGGCAAATGCATTATATTCTTATATTTGTATTTGTATTTGTATTAAACATTCATATTTAGGTGATTTTTAACAATAAAACAGACGAGATGGATGAGCTAAGCAACTGAATAAAAGTGAGTATATCATTATTAAATGTAATTATAATAAAATAGAAAACTAAATGTTGTCAAATTATACTTAGGCACTGTGTTTAGAGGGAGTAAATGAAGTAAGGGAGAACATACAAGACAAGGTAAATACGAAAAATAATAAATGAAAATACTGGAGTTAATATTATTATAAATGTATATAGGCTCGTAGAGTAAGAAAAAGATGTAACAGTGAAGGTAATGCATTCATATTATCATCATTTTCATTGTTACTCATCATATATATATATATATATATATATAGGTGCTCCTGTTACAGACGATTTCCAACATAAAAGTATTACAGCTACAAAGTTTGAAATGATTAAAGTAAGCATAGTTAATGAATTCAATAATGATTAACTCAACATTTGATATCATCAAATAGACTTCCTTTGAACTGCGCTGCCGTTTGGCACAACGTCAGTAATGAGCAGAAAGACAGAGAGATACAAAACATTACCAAATATCAATCAATAGCAACATACATAGTAATACACATAGCAACAAGACAGTATATATACGACCTTCCTTTAGCCCTCCTCTAAAAAGTAAGTAAAATTAGTGAATTCATTACACGTGAAAATGGATGACATTTTAACTTTTCGTGTTCCGGTTTTATGGTGGCTTAGTATATGCAATTCATCAGCAAAAAAAAAAAATACTTTCATTTATTTTTACCTTCGTAAATATACACACAGCACATGAAGTTTACACCAAGAGCAGATCCAAAGCAAGTGATTACACACGATGCCACAAAGAAAGTACACATGAAGTTTGATGATGCCGAAGCTGATAAACCTGAACCCAAAAAGAGAACTCACAAAGAACCCACTGTCGAAAAAAACAAGAAGCCTAAGCTCGCCGAAAAAAAGAAAGCAGCTACCCCCATAACTGCATTCGATGGCAAAAACAAGAAGGGTTTCATTCCCTATATTCAAAAGGGAGCAGACGGCCGACCACTCAAGAAGGTCTATCCACAAAAAAAGAAAACAAAGCTCTCCGATCTGTCTGAGGAAGAAATAAAAAAAAAAGTGGCAGCGATCCGTCAAAAGAAGCGAGACAAGAAGCGAGGCAAGGTGGTTGATGCCAGTGGCAATGTTGTAAAGAAGCCTATTCTAGAAATCTATCCTAAAGAGTTCAATCAAGTCCTGACAACAAAAAAAATGGGAGAATTCATTATTTACTCGCTTGCAGAAACAGAGAATTTCAAATGGTGCAAGCTGATCAACAAGAATGTGGTGGAACATGTCGTCATGGTCTTTTGTCAAGGCATCAATGTGGGCCACTTTGGATTGAACTCTAACAAAACAAAAATACCAACCAGTGTTGATTTGGAAGCCCTGAGCGCCGAAGTCACTGGTAAGGCTGCTATGCCCTTTCTCTCACGCACCTCGAAATATATGATTGTCAACAAGATATCCGGTAAAGAAGGACGTGTGCTCTCGCCTGTAGCTGATATCCTTCAATGCCCCATGACGAATAGCAAAAAATTGTTGATGGAACAAAAAGTACATGATAAAAAAATCAAATACAAGGACAATATGCGAGAATACTATGTGTTGACTCTAGAAGAGATGAAGAGAGCAGATTATCCTATTCCACCCTTTTTGGATCAGAGCAAGGAGTTACCAGAGGGCTGGAAGGAGACACATGCTGCATCTGAACCAAGTGAAAAGAAGAGATTGATTGCTGTTGATTGTGAAATGGTGTTGACTGAAGAAGGCTCTGCATTGGCTCGTCTTACGTTGATTAATGAAGGTAAGAAAAAAAAAAAAAAAAAAAAGTAGAAAAACATCGTGGACTAACCTATTGCTTATATACATACAGAGGGAGATATTATACTCGATCAAATTGTTAAACCTGATTCACCGGTAACTGATTATCTCACCAAATACTCTGGTATCACACCAGAAACATTGGGCAGTGCAACCTGTTCCCTTCGTCGTGCTCAAAAATACTTTCGCAAGATGGTCGATCATAATGTCATCCTCGTTGGACATGGTTTAGAGAACGATCTGCGTGCCATGAAAATTGCACATCCTTACTGTGTTGATACCTCACTCATATTTGATCACATCCGAGGTCCCCCCTATAAACCCTCGCTTCGTGTATTGGCCCGCTCTCATCTTGGTCTTGTTATCCAGGATCGTAATGATGGTGTTCATATTGGTCACGATTCTTCGGAGGATGCACGCGCTACTTTAGATTTGTTCAAGTTAAAGTTAAAAAAAGATCCCTCTTTTGGTAAATTTCAAAAGGTTGAGTTGATATTTGAACGACTGGAAGACTTTAGACCCAGTCGCAGTAGTGCTATTCTGGAGAGTGTCATTAATGGATCAAGAAATGGACTGTTTGGCTCTACTTTGGGTGATGATTATTTCAAGGTGGAATCAGATGATCAATTGGTGGATTTGACGTTGGAAAAGATCAAGGAGAAGAACTTTTTGTTTACTCGTTATCAGACCTTAGAAAAGAAGGAAAGTGAGGCAAATGATGATGGTGTGCCATCGGTGTTACCAAGTGATACACAGGCAGAGAAAGAGAAGGAAGTGGCCAAACTTCAAAAGATGGATGAGTACATTCGTCGTGTCTATGCTGGTCTTCCTTCCAATTCCATATTGATGGTGTCTGGCGGTCCTATGGATATTCCAAAATATAGAGAGTAAGTTTTTATATATATTAAAGTGCATCTTTGTGAGTACTAAAAGTATTGTTTGTTTGTTTTTTTCTTGTTGTTTAGATTGATTTTAAAGCGTAAGGCGTATTTCGAGAAATACGGCAACAATGCAAAAAATGTACCTGAAGATGAAAGATGGACTGGTGAGATGAAGAAAGATTTAGAGAAATATGCCGATCAGTCTAGATCAAGTGCTTCTTTTATCATGCTAAAAGATTAAAGCAACCAATATCAATATAATTAATCATGTATAAAATCGTATACTTGCAAAACAAGTAATAGCTTTTGCTTTGTCTTATTAATAAAAAAAATAAAGGAAAAACCTTTGTCACAATTAAAAAAGATATTGAGAGATAAACCAACACCAGAATACTCCAAATTACCTACAGCTCTTGTTCATTGAGAGCGTATAAGTCAAAAAAAGCACACACAAGCAATAATTTGACAAGAAAAACCTGAGATGTTTTAGATCCGTTGATGAAAAGATATACTTTTTCTCTCTTATATTTCAGGAAAGCAATGAATGTTGAGAAAAACCCATATGGAGATCATCTCTGACTTGCGTGATAACATGTGCTCTTATTTTCAATTATATGCTTTATTTACAACAAAAACTTTTTCAATGGTTAATTTTAAAAGACCCCGTTCTCGCACCCACCACATTCCCATCCACCTTTGAAAGCGCCGTCAAAAAGTCACCCATCAATTCCTCCTCTTCCTTTTCATCTCTCTTATTGCCCTTTGATGAAACATAAATAACATCCGGCGCCCTCTTTTTTGCCATCCTACTCGTAAACGGCAGCGGACTTGAGATGGAAGGAAATGTTGCAGAGACAACAGGCTCCGATGATGCCAAATGACGTGTATTTGGCATGCTGGTGGGTGGAGGTGGAAGAGGAGGCTCCACCGGTTTGAGAAGCAGATAAAGGGCTTCGGCACTCTGTGATTTGCGATGTTGTGGTGATGATATCTTGATAGAGGAGTGGCTTGAATGGATCGAATTGGAACGCGAACGAAGCGATGCGAGGTCTGTTGACTCTAACGAGAGTGGATCTCCTTTTAAAAATTCACAGGCTGCCTTTAATGTAATCACTACAAAACTTTATTTTTATACAATCTTATTTAACTTGACACCATTCATTATATTATTATTACTATTATTATACCTTTGGATTGAACCCTCTACTATCTTGACAAGTCGATAATATTGCAAGTAATAAACAAGACTTGCTACGCGTGCTACATTACTCTGTACAATCACAAATGCCAATAATGGAATAATCTCATCCGCGGTAACGGAAGTATCTATATGATATATAAGTATGTATGCTATATAGACATATCCCTTGTTTTACCTGTATTCTCATTTCCATATGCCTTTATATAATCAACAACAGCCACCGATATCAAATCCAAAGTTGATTTTACAATCGCCAATTTCTCCAATGGCGTCACCACCTGCTCAACCTGATTAAACTGATCAATGGCCTCCTCAAACGAGGCAATAGACATTTCAGAAAGTGGATATCGGATGGAATAGTGCGCCAAAGTGGTCACATGCGTGTAGGATAAACAGACATGATAAACAAAAGTGTCTTGCGAGGAGAGTAGGGGTTTAAGTGTTTGATGCCATATTTTCTTGTGTAAATAACCCATCACAACACTAGTAAAATGAAAAAAAAAAAGGAATTCAATATATAAAATGATTTTATACTGATCATTTCACTTTACTTTTCAACCAATTCCAAAAACTGTTCATGTTCTGAAGATACGTGACATGAATCACGTAATAATCTATTACGTTGTAGAATAATCTATACAATAGACATGCAGTGAGTGGCTTTGCTCTATATTACTATCATTGTTATTACCTCGCATGTATTTGTATAGATGTGTTGAATTCTCTCGACTGTTGTACGATTATATCCCTTGATATAAACATAGGATGCAGTAAACTCTTGTACAGCCAATTGTAACTCATGAATGGGTTCATGATTTTCAGGAAACATATTCAGAAACTCTAAATCACTTGAAGGTATTTTCCTGTAAAGAACTCTATATAAATACGTGTACAAAAACTTACGTTTTACAGTTACGAGTGGGTGGAATACTAATGGCTTGTTTTTGCTGTTGAGACTTCTTGAAAATAAAAATGAACAACTTGAACCTATTTTAAACACAAATACACTCACAGATGCTGCTGCTTCTCCTTGTAATAATCGATCAATGGATAATATTCTTATTCTTTTGGTATTTAAATAATATGTTTCTTCTGCAATGATGTGTACGGTTCGTTTTTCTTTAAATCCAAATTGAGAGCCTTGAATAATATATAAATATATAAAGGTATGGCACACACTCACACTCTCTCACCTGGCATTGTTGTTATTGAATGTGAATCCAAGCTAATGATCTTTTGTTTTTGTCGTGTCCCAACATATTGACCACGAAAATAAGGCGACGGTTGAAAGCAGTGTGCCTCTATGACTATGAGTAAGCACAAAAAATACGCTCTCTTGTTCTTTTTTTTTTTTTCTTTACCCATAATATCCCTTGTAATGGCGAGTCCCTGAATGACTTGTGAATGTGGTATGCATACAATACTTGACGGACAAAACAAGGAATAAAAGTAAGTGTTTGTCAGTTCCTTGTAAAACAAGTTCTCATCCATATCCTCAGCCTCCAACATGGTTGTTCAATAATAATAACAAGAGGAAGAAAAGAGAGATAAAGTGTCGCATAGTTATGTAACATAGATAACAGTCTGTCATTTTTACTAAAATAGTCCTTTTGCAGGGTAACTCTAAAATGACACACACATATTTCTTAGTTAGTGTGTGAGAAAAAGGAGAGAGGGAGAATCTATATTTATACATAAGTAGCTTATAAATATATACAACATATAGTTGTCATTAAGAAAATACCCTTGACCCAACATGTTATCTTATTAAAAGTAAGCACTCTTCTCTTTGTATTGCCATATTAGTATTTCTAATTTAGTGCCTATTTTGTAAACCACCTGATGATATCTACTTGAGCCATGACATAAGAGTAGAATATCCAATCTAACCCAACATGCCTCTATTCTCGGGTTTATTATTAAACATCATGCTCATAAATGAATATGTAATTATAATAAAATATAATATTGTCTACACGCATCATCGTAATATTTCTGCAAATAATAATTTCCTTATTTGGAATACGACACAAAAATAGATAATGATTCTTTTTTTTTTTTTCTTGTTTTTCTTTTTCTCTTTTTTATACTCATTACATGTGTTTCTAATGTTGACACGGCAAAAGATAATTGACCTTAGACTTGAAGAAGAAAAGTTTTACTTTCCTGGTGAAACTATAAAAGGTGTTTATATAGACATATGTGTTCAACAAAATAACCCTCAAGACTGACTTTGTTTGTAGGTGTTGTTTTGGTCAATCCCAAAAATGCAATCAAAGTGAATTCCATTCAGTTGAAATTCACCGGCCTTGTCTTTATTCATTTAAAAGAAAAGGAAACAACAACTTTATTTAATAAAACGCAAACATTACAACTGGAAGCTAAAACAGTGTTGAATGTCAAGGAGCATAGTTTTCCGTTTGAGTTTATTGTACCAAAGGCTCTCAACTTGCCTAGCTCTATGGAGGTATACTTTGTTATTCTTGATGTTTTTTTGTACTAAAGGTCTCTCTCTCTCTCTTAGTTTGGTAAAAAAGCGCATATCCGCTACACAATAAGCGCAGTATTGGATAGACCGATGGTCCCAGAATCACTCTGCCCAAAAGTAGACTATGCAGTATCTCTACTTGAATACATTGATATCGATACACCTCAGTTCTTGGTGCCTCAAGAAAAGATACAAGATATCATGTTGCCTCATGCAAAATACAACCAAAAGTGTATGGTGAGAGTGTCAATGCCACGATTTGGTTTCACAAGAGGTAACATTTTTTTTTATTTTATTTTAAAATAGAATTGTTGTTGTTGTTATTCTGATTATTATTATTAATAGGTGATATTGTGCCCCTTAAAGTGACGGTGGATCATTTTACATCATTCTCACGTAGGAATGGGGTAACGATAGAGTTGGTAAGAACCGTAGAGATCAGAACAAGCAGGTAACATCTATATAAAAAGAAACGAGAGAGAGACCACCAAAAATAAAGCTAAACTTTAAAAAAAAAGGCATACTATATTTAAAGAAACTGTACTACGTACAATGCAATACAATTTAAGCATCAAATCATCATCATATCCCACCCAAGCTGATCAATCACAGCTACTCATACCAACATCAACACCTCCCTCAATACGATATAAGGATAAAGTGATACGCTTTCATTACAAGGTCCGAGTCATTGTCTCATTGAGCGATCAGCATCCTTGTAAGATTGAGATGCCCATTGTATTGGGAACATGGCCCAAGGCAGCTATACCCATAGATGATGATGATGACGATGATGATAATAGGAAGAGAGTGGAGGATGAATTTGTGGATGATGACGTTGAAATCGAGTCACTTCCATGTTCTATAGAAGATTTCCGTTCAAGAAGTTCAATGATACAAGTCGGGAGAGCAGACTCGATGGCATCAAGGACATCCAACAACTCCATCTCGTCATGGCACTCTTGGGATAATAACAACCTCACAAGAAACACCTCACTCAATACAACACAATCCTCACCAGAACGCTTTTCCCGAACATCGATATGTTCTTCCTCTTCTGATTACCCTGTACGCCACTCCTCCTCCTCCTTTCATAATAACAATAACTCAACGGCTGGTCCTTTGGGTCACCGATTACGCTATAATAAAAATGAGGTCATCATGGATAGTTTTGCCGAGAGTGACGTACCAACACATATTCTTGAACCTGTATCATCACCCAATTTTATTGCAAACACAAAGACTGCGGAAGGTGCCTATAATGAGGATTCATATTCATCATCAGAGAGCTCGTTAGATTCTGATGAGGATGACTTATTAGCTATTATTGAGAGAAAAAAGAAGAGGGAGAGAAGGGAGCTTAAGAAGAAACAGCAGGCACTTTTACAGGGCCAGTAAAGATATCGAGTCTGTCTTTTATATATAAACGATAATAATAAAAAAAGAGTCTGTTCTTCTTGTTTTTAAAAACAAATTTTGTTTCTTTCTATTTGGAATCTTGTTATTAATAATAAGATGGACACTTAATAATAATAAAAGTGAGGTTAGTTTTTTTATTTTATTTTATTTTTTTATTTAATTTAAATCATGTTAATTTACAATCCTGAAAGAGTTGAAAACATGTGTTGTCTTAAATTGAAATATCTTGTTTAAAACCAAAAAAAAAACATGTCCCAACAAGATTCCATGTTATTCTCTTACAATGAAATGACAGCTCATGTTTGAGGTGGTATTCGATGCCAAGAAAAACAAAAACAAAAGAATCACGTATAAAATGTTTGATAAATTAGATATTTAATTTTAATTAAATCACTATCTATTTTATGATATAAAGTAGACCACCAAAAAGAGTACATAAAAAGCGAAGGTTATATATATAAATCCATTTTTTCGTTTCTTTAACGTTTTTTAGGAGAAGTTTTTTTTTTTTTTTTTTTTTACAAGGAACTGTACTTTTATAGTCGAATACATTATTTCTTTTACCTTTCCTTTTCTTTGTAAATGTTGGCAAAGCGATATCTACAGCAACAAAGAATAGTAAAATAAAAATAAAAAATGAACGCTATATTTATTAGTTTAAACCAAAAGGGTATTATAATTTAGGATGATGGATTTGCTCACACACACTCCTCATATCTCTCAGCACACCTGTCAAGACCTTGCTAAATTCCGCTGTTGTTACTGTCTCCGGCACCCGTTTTGTCTCTATACTAAATTTGACAAGTGTAGGTGCTGCCATGTAATTGATGCCGTAACCATAAGAGAGAACCGTGCCAAATCCGGTGCCTCTTAATCGAATACCAGCATGGAGGTTGGAGGTGCTTAGACGCCAGGTCTGTGATTCGGCAAAGATGGGGTCCTTAAACATGGGATGCATCTCGATGGGTCCATTGGCATTATAGTGGTCTGCATTGAGTGTGCTCAATGCGAGAAGGTGACGATCGCATCCGTATCCGTCACTTGCAATGGCGGTGTAGTCTCTATGACTGGAGGTGGCCTTGGCGAGGGCACGGTATTTTTCATCCGTCTAAAAAAAAAAAAAAAAAATAGAAACGTTCCATCATCTCATTCTTTCTTTTTTCTTTCTTTTTCTTTTTTACCTTTGCATTGGGATTTTCAAATGTCTCTATAAACGCCTTACTATCCATACTGCATGACCGTATTGTCTCTGTTCGTCCATGCAGGTACTTGCGCGTCGACGCCGTCTCATACACCGGTGTCAATTTACCATGGATACGATAATATGCCAACTGGAGTGACATTTGCCAAAACGCATCCGGTGGCACACGGCCCACCTTCTTGACCCAATCCGTGCCATACTCATTAAACACCAGTACATCGGGGTCCGACAGAAGCGCGGATGCATCCGCATCGGTCTCTGCTTGCTTGATCCATGTCGCGATGGCACCATCTGTCACAAAACGGAGATGTTCTGCTATGCTGCTCTGTGTGGACGGTGGTTCCACCCATGCAGCATTGACCTCACCCGAGACGGGTTCTTCCAGCATGAAATCCAGGATAAAACTCACTGTAAATGCATCGACGGGCGAGTGCTCCCCCGAAAATGCGCATGCTCCTGTGTTCTCCACGACCAAGGTGATGGATTTATCAAACCAACGATTATGGCCGTTACCCAATCCTTGATGACCGCAAAACATGGTGCGGGTGAGTTGGTTCTCCTGTACGCCGATCGAATGATCATCTAAAGCGACTGCAAAGAGCGATGTCTCAATCTCGTTGAGGGTCTTTCGATTTGTTGGGTCGAGTGTTAACAGGTGGTTACGTGCAGTTGTCCATTTATCACGGTGCCATGAGCTAAGGACACCCACGGGTGCACTCAATTCGCGACGATGATGGACATCTGCTATGACCTTGTACAGTTCCAATTCGATTTCGTCGGTTGTCAATAGCTGCCATATATCGTCTTTGAGTTCTTTATAGACGAGGACCTTATAGATCTGATCTCGCACAAGCACGATGATGTGTTTTTGGTGGGTACTCTCCAAGAGGGTGTCACAGTGATAACTGGGGATACGTGTGACAGAGAAGATGCGACTGTATTGCCACATGCATTGAGGCTCACCGCCCTTGAATCGTTCGATAGGTAGTTCTTGTCTAGAGGGAGAGAAAATGAGTGATTTAGATGAGACAGAAACGGTTTTATCTATTTACCTGTCAATCTTTTCTTTAAAAACCAAACCACGAAAAATCATGTGTGCAGCTCTGCGGACTTGAAAGCGTGAGAATTTACCAGACACTTTACTTTCAAGTAAACTTTGTGGATGATGCAAGTCATGCTGACCCATGATGTACCAATCACTATTGATCATCAGCGGCTCGCGCCACTCCATATAAGCTATATAAAAGATGAATAAAAAAAAAAAAAAAAACTCTTTTTCTCTCTTTTCTTTACCTTTTCTTAGCCAAAAATTGTCTTCCAACCAATTAAAAGGTGAAGTCCGATCAATATCGATGAGACGTTGCTGTAAAGAGGGACCCACAGGCCCATTTAAAAAATTCAACACTTTTTTTTTCGATTGTGCAAAGTCCTCTGGAGATAAAAGGGGTTCTATGGATTTGATATAGAGCTTACATGTTTCTTCAAGTGAAGGAACAGGTAAACGTGGCAAGGTGTTTTGTAGACTGAAGGTGGCCATAATTGATAAGAAAAAAAAGAAAAGAAAAAGAGAGAAAAAGAAGAGTACAATGTCTCATTTTTGTTTTTTAATATACTTTTCAGGCACATTTCATGTGAAAATTTTCGATTTGTTCATTATTAATGACACGCATAAACATTGGATATATTTTTACCAAGAAACTCCCACCACGTTTAAGTAATATGTAATACTAAATTTTACTTTTATGAAAAAAAAAAAAGTACTTTCTTTGAGCTGAATTTTAGGATGCGTATTCATCATAGACTCAATGACAAGAAAGATATTTTATATATGTTTATCAATGCAAAACATAAATATCTATTTTCTGCTTGTAGTCAAACAGCAGCCCGTCATTCAAGTTTGGCAGCGCAGTTTGAACAACAGACAGGACAAATTGGCCTTAAGGGAAGAATCAAGCAAGAGTGGTTCCTTTTTGAGTAAAACCTTTTTGACTCCAGTAGCCTTCCAAAGACCTTTTCATTTTTAAGCAAACATAGATAACATAAAACAGCTATAAACTATATACACATATGAAAATAATCGATATGTTTTGGTGCACTACACTTTTCATTACAGATCAAGTTAGAGTGACGGCAATTCAAAAACGCTCAAGCCCATATGTCTTAAGCACACCACAATTTCTTTTTATTTCCTTCAGAATTTTCTCCTAAAAGTGAGAAATCCACGTAAAAACTATATTGCAGTAGGTTTGTGGTTTCATCACTTGTTATATCCTTGATTTTACTTTAAATGATATGAGGTGAAGAAAATTTCAAGTTTTGTATTCAAGCTCTATATATGAATTGAATGTTACTTTAATACATCATTGTCCGAGTATTGTTTGGTTTGTTAAAGTAATCATTATCGTTCTTGTATAATCAAATGCTTGTTATCGAATGTGTTATTAAATAGGATAAAATGAGTAGTTAGCGGTTATAACAGTATCCGTAAGAAGCAGGAGAATAGCTGTTTGATTCACCTTATTTTGCAGGATAAGCAAAGGAAAGAAACTTGTTTTTCTTTTTATTCTTCTTTCTCTCTCTTTCACTCAAATATGGTCAATACCAAATACACTTCTTCACAACTCATAAAACTGACCAATATATGGTAAGGCACCTTTGATACTACACTGTATATAATGAGAATAACGATTGTCTTAGTCCTATTATTATTCTATCAGTATTAAATCATCACTCTTTATCATCCTCCGCTTTTATTAGTGACAAACGTTAATTGTGATCCCAATATTCCAAAGATTCTCAGATACACCACTGATATGACTTAGTGCTGGTAACTTCATTCGTTGCTAGTATATCTACTCAGCTATTAAGTGCTCCTTGAAATAATCGTTTTAAATATTTTAGATTCTACAAACAAATATACGTTTAGAGGATCTATTGAATAGTGGTGCTATTGAACCAACATGTCCGGCGAATACACTACGCCGGACAGTGTTTGTGTGTACACTATTTTTTACGAGACATCTTTTTCAAGTGACATAAGACTGTTGACAACATCTTGGGTAGAAATCTGAAATAGTTAAGAGTTGTCTCTCATCCAACTTGATATATATGTCTCTTGAAAAGTATATGCCTTTCTTGAAAGAGGCTGTCTCTCAAGGAATAAATATTCCTAAAACGCATCAGGAGTGAGCCTGTTATCTCCGCTTTAAAAGTGGATTAGCTTGCGATTTCAAACAAAAAAAAAATAAACACTTTTTTTTTCTTATACTTTTTTGTTTGCAACATCTCGGGTATTATTATTATACAATGGCCAATCCCATGGTTTATAACGAAAACGATGGCTTCGTTGATGGCATCTTGAGAGGTTACTACTCTGGTATTTTGACCTCGTCTCAGTACCTTAACTTTACTCAGTGTGAAACGTTGGAAGGTTAGAAACAAAAAACAACTAAAACGTGTCTTTTTTTTTTTTTTTTTTTTTGCTTAACAGAAAAAGGAGAATAGACCTTCGTCTTCAGTTGGGTGCTACTGACTATGGTACGCTTTTGCAGAACGAACCTTCTCCTATTGCTACTTCTACTATTACAGAGAAGTTGACACAGAGTCTGGTCGATGAATTCGAATACCTTCGTAGCAATGCTGTTCAGCCTTTGAGCAAATTTTTGGAGTACATCACGTAAGAAGACGAGAGAGAGAGAAAAAAAAAACAACAACCAAAAGTGTAACTTTTCTAAACATCTCTCTCTTTTTTTTTTTTTGGTAGTTACCAATACATGATTGATAATGTCATCTTGATTATCACTGGTACTTTACATGAACGCGACACTCATGAGCTTTTGGAACGCTGCCATCCTTTGGGTGTATTTGAGACTATGCCTGCTTTATGTGTTGCCACCACTGTTGCTGAATTATACAACACTGTCTTAGTAGAGACTCCTTTGGGTAAGACAACTTTTATATATATATATATATATATATATACGTGTTTTCTTTTTTGCGTCTACTTACATCTTTTTTTTTTTAAAAAAAAAAATAGCACCTTATTTTGCCAACTGTCTTAGTGCACATGATTTGGATGAGTTGAATATTGAAATCATTAGAAACACACTTTATAAAGCCTATCTTGAAGACTTTTATCAATTCTGTCAATCCTTGGGTGGTCCCACCGCTGAGGTCATGGGTGAGATCCTTCGCGTAAGTAGTGTGTATTTATAAACGAAGCATGTATTAAAAATCCCATTTCCAGTTTGAAGCAGATCGTCGTGCCATCAATATTACCATCAACTCGTTCAATACAGAACTTCCCAAAGAAGAACGCAAAAAACTGTTCCCCGTGATGGGTCGCCTCTTCCCTGAAGGCACCGCCCGTCTCGCCGTCGCCGATGAATTTGACCAGGTCAAAGTCACCTGTGAGACATTCCACGAGTACCGCACCTTCTTTGATACCACAAGTGGTAAAACATTGGAAGACAAATTCTTTGAGTATGAAGTCTTCTTAAACAGACAGGCCTATCAGCAGCAGTTTAATTATGGTGTGTTTTATGCTTATATCAAGCTTAAGGAACAGGAGTTTAGAAATATTGTTTGGATTGCTGAATGCATCTCTCAAAATCAGAAGGACAGAATCAATAGTTATATTCCCATCATGTAAAAGAAAAAAAACAACCAACCAACCAATGTTATTATGAATAATAAAAAAAAAAAAAAAGAAAAGAAAGAAAGAAATGAAACACTGTCTTCTTCTATTTCTCTATCTATCTATATACACATGATATCTATATATATTTAACTATTCGCATACATCTGAAGTGCTCTTATAATATGATTTGGATCAAGTTGGCTTGCTTCTCCCAACTTTTCCAACACCGTTGTGAATGCACCTAGTTTCTGTAGATACAGAGATGAAGTAGCATTCTCCACACGCGCGACACAGTTCTCCATCATGAGCACCAGTTCCTCGTCGGTAGCGTCTTCTCTTAGATGTCGATCGAGCATGAGCCCAATGCCAGAGGGCGCCGTGCTGATGATATCGGGGTCAGCAAAGGTGTACTGGCTCTGGATCGAGCTACCCGCTGTGTGCTGTGAGAGGGTGTGGCCAGAGGTCAGACGTTCGAGTCGAATGGCCAAGTTGCTGAGGGCACAGACGATATTGGGATCGATGGTGCGTGCCGTCTTGGGCACCACCTTTCTTTCGAGTATCGCAAAGTTCTCCTGGATCACGTCGGTGGGGCCAATTTGCGGGGAGATCAGACTTGAGCTCGGGACGGCGGTCGGGATGGGGGAATGAATCATGTCACATTTATCCAATTCAATACGCGCCATGAGCTGTTTAGAGTAGACGAGACTGAGGCACTCGGGTGTTTCAAGTCCCTTGAGACGTCGCTCGCCTAACTCGACCACATGGAAGCCCAGTTTCTTGAGTTGGAGTAGATCCCGGCTGACAGGAAAGCTGCCCTCAGAGGAGTAGGTGGGGCTGCTGACAAGCGTGGTGCTCGTTGAGATATCATCGTCTTCGGGCGGACTGTCCTCATCATCAAACATGCTAGGGAAATTGCGCAAGGCTGCAATCACATCGGATGAAACACAGATCTGACCACCGTCTGCCACGCTAGAGATACGACTGGCCTTATTGACCACCGGACCAAAATAGTCCATGCGCTGTGTAATTGGGTTTCGCTCAAACACGGGGGTGCCCCAGTGGATGCCCATACGCACAGAGAGGCCCTTGTAGATGACCACGTTGTCTTTTTCAATCTCTCGCCCCTCATCGGTATCCAGGATACCGGCTGGCCAGTCTGCCTCGAGAAGCTGAAGCTGAACCGTAAAGCACCAGAGGAGTGCAGCAGTGATGTTCTTGAAGCAGACCATAAATGCATCGCCTTCCGTCTTGACCTCGTAACCACCAACACTGCGAAGGGTGCGTCGCATAATGGCGTCGTGGATTTTGATGGCGGAGCGCATGTTGTCTGGCTGGGTCTCCCAAAATTGCGTGGAGCTTTTTATATCTGTAAACACCAGGGCGAGTTCATTGACAGGTGGTAGCACCTCTCTTTCCAAACGGGCAAGTGTCTTTTTTTTTTATGAAAAAGAAATAGATGAGCTCTCATAATATAGATCCCCTCTCAAAAAAAAATACTTACTGAATCACCCGGCATCTCCTCTTTACCTCGTCTTTTCGATTTCACCACCAACGCCTCCTCATCCGCATTACTTCTCCCCATGTTCCTATTCCGCTTGGTTCTCTTATCAAACTTATCGCCCACACCAATGACCATGACCATGATGTTCTCGGTAGCGCCATACGAGATGGCAAAGTCGCGCAGTTTGGACGCCGCTGTCATCAGGTCCTGCTTCTCTGTGCGCGCAATATCGACGGCCGTCTGGTAGGACATCCGGTCCCAGAGACCCTTGGTGGCCAAAATGACAAACTCGTCATTCTCGGCCAGGTCGATGGTGGAGACAAACGGATTGCAGTTGATGGAGGGCACGTGCTCGAGCTGGCCAAAACACCGCGACACCGACAAGGCGTCATTGAGCTTGCCGGCCTTGGACACAAACCCACCGGCAGCACGCACCCGCGAGACCTCGCTTGGGTTGAGTGGGATGTGTTTCTGCGTAATCTCAAACACCTGACCATTGTTGCGCGAGATGACGGCCTGGACATCACCGACATTGGCCACATACATGCGATGGCCCGCAATGTAGCAGACGAGGGCGGCGGCGCCGGCCTCCTTGGGCACCGTGGGGTCCATAGCAATGCTCTGCTCCATACCGAGAAACACCCGACGCATCGCCGACACGATGGTATCGTCGCTCTTGGTGGCGTTCAGTTCGCGCGTGAATTGCGAGACCAGCAGGTCGTTCAGTCGCTTGCTCAAGAGACAGCCCGTCTTGGTGCGTGCCAGCCCATCAAACAGCCCAAAGAGGCTCTCCTCCTGGTTGGAGCGGTAGCGCGGCATCACCAGGTCCCAGGTCGAGAGGTGGTCACTGGAGCCCAGCCAATCTGCAATCCCGTACGACATGCCGTTGACCTCGGAGGGCGTGGTGCGCACACGGCGGTCCTGGTACTCCTCGGGGATGGACACCCCCAGGATGGTGATGTCCATCAGCCCAAGCATGCGGAGGCGGGTGAGCGCGCTGAAATCAGAGAGGTCCCTATCCTGGTGGTTGTTATTCGTATAGTCTTGTGTCTTGCGCTGGATCTCCAGTCGCTTGTTACCAGAGAGGTTGAGGTACTTGAGTCCCAAATTCCAGTTCCAGTTCCAGTCGTAAGGCCAGTTGGCAATGTTATACTTGAGCACGTTGTTGCCCACATCCAGGACGAGTAGTTTGCGTAGCTTGCCAATCTCGGCAGGGAGGGTCTGCAGTTTATTGCCATTGACGACGAGCACACGAAGGTATTGGAGTCGCTCAATGTCATCTGCGGGGAGCGAGGTCAGTTGGTTCCCCGAGAGGTAGAGCTCGTAGAGGTGCTCATGGCAGAGCCCATGGGCGGGGATCTCGTAAAGATAATTGAAGGACAGGTTCAGCACACGCAGATCCAAAAAGAGAGACAGTGGAGACCATATATCATCCGTCAGGAGGTTATCGCCCAAAAAGAGATTACGTAACTTGTGCGAGTGGTTTCGTGGATTAACAAGGTACTTTGGTGGATGGATGTTGTTGTTGTTGTTGTTGTTATTGTTACTGTTACTATTATTGTAATTCGGTACGGGACTCTCTGGTGATGTCTTATGCTGATGATCGCTCTTCGGTAGTAGTAATGACGGCGGCGGTTCAGGGAACGTCTCGAGCAGGTTGGATGAACAGTTGAGTGTGGAGAGCGATTCACAGAGCCAGATCTCTTCGGGTATCCATTTCAGATTGTTTTTTTGGGCTTCCAGTGTCCTCAGTTGACCCAGCTGTCCAATCTCGGACGGGATGGATTCAAGATGGTTACTTTGGATGGACATGCGCATCAGGTTGCTCAGATAGCCGATGCTGATGGGGAGCCGGCTCAGGGTATTACAGTCCAGGGAGAGCCTCTCTAGCCCGAGTGTATGTGTAAAGAGATCGTCTGGTAATGTGGATAGTTTACAGTTGGATAGGTTGAGCTCGGTCAGACAATGTGGGTCAGAGCTCGTAAAGTCAAACAGGGTGATGTGATTCTTGTACATCTTGAGTGTTCTGAGTGCCTGGATCTTGCAGTGCACGATACTAATCGAGTTGAAATCGACCAATAGTCTCTCGAGTTTAGGCAGGTGCGAGAGGATATCGAGATCGGTGATCAGATTCTGACGAACATCGAGCTCTTCGAGTTGTGTCAGCTGTGTAAAGCAATCTGGCAGGATTCCCGTGATTCTATTTGCAATAGCAAAGAGACTTTTTAGGTTGCATAACTGACCGAGTTCATGGGGGAACTCTGTGATTTTATTAAAACTGATATCGAGATAGGTCAAGCTAGTGATCTCACACACAACCATAGGAAACTTTGTAAATGAATTGTTTGATATAGCCAAACTGGATAAACACTGGAACTGTGCAAACTCGGATGGTATTGTGAAGAGCAAGTTGTTGATTGCCTTGAGTGACTGTAATAGAATCAAGGTGGATAGTGGTACCAAATTATCCAGTTTGTTGCCTGAAATATCCAGATGCTCCAACCAATGAATCGAGGTAAGCGATGGTGGTAATACACTGTAATCATTATTTGCCAAAATAAATCGAGTCAAGTTGCTACAGATCTGTAAAAAATCAAGCGGTATATCCATATGCAGGTTTTTTGATACATCCAACACGGTAATCTGAGATGCATACTTGAAGAGATAGATGGGGATAATGGAGAAAGATCTACCACTGATATCCACTTGGTGCTCAAAGGGCTTTTCCTCTGGTGCTGGGTGGGTGACGTTGGGTACAAGATAGAATCGAACAATATAACTGATATCCTCTATCGAATCCTGATCTGTGTAACCCATTTGATCTTGCAGTACTTTTTGAATTTGGAGTGGTTTTTCATATAATCCTAACTTGCGTTCTTTTTTTTTTCAAAAACACACACATACACAAATAAAATAATTTCTATTTTAACTTTCATTACACTCTCTTTCTCTCCTCTTTTTTTTTTTTGTTGTCATTTGTTTTGTTTACCTTGATTGTATTTGCGTAGGACAAGATTAAATTTGACTGTATTTGATAAAAAGAATTTTGCGGCCAATTTCTTTAAAATATCATATGCAGTTGCATGAACCGAAACATTAAGTGTATTGTATGTCTGATCTGCACGGTATATTTTTATGTTTGCCTATAACACCTTTTTTTTTTAGCTTTTTTTTTTTTTTTTTTTTTATAAACGCGCTCCCTATTCCTCCTTACCGTTTGCTTGGGACCATCCTGATCATCAATTCTATAATCATCAAAATCGACCGGATCGTCTTGACCTGCCCAACCGTTACCATCGGGAGGAAGTTGAACTGCCCAACTATCAGGTGCAAGCCAGGATTCTTGATCATCCTTTTGTTAAAAAAAGTTGCATATGAGTTGAATTTGTAAGTTATATATAATAATAATAATACTTTACCGTTGTCGATGTGGCCATTGAATTTTGTCTAGAATAATCTTTTACTAAAATCTCATCCATCTTTTCAAAATTTTGATCCACTATAAAATATAATAAATAAAGCTTAATAAAGAAGTTGATTTTTAAACATGTCCAAACGTGCATTTTAGTCGGAGCTCCTATAAAAAAGGTTTTTTTGAATAAAGATGTTGTAAAAAACTGTCTTTTGTTTTTACCTTTTTACATGAACCAGAGGATCGTTTTCTTTCGAGTAAAAATTCAGAGTCATTTGAAGTTTTTCTTATTCCTCCATGTGCTTTTTACGATTATAATGAGAATTAAATTGAATAAACAATAAACAATAAATAGTAATAGCTATATTCACTTACATTTCTTTTTACCAAAATTAAAAAAGTGTCTCTTTTTTGAAGGAGGATCTAACAACAGCAACAATAATAAAAAATATAAATAGATCCAACAAAAATACTTTTTTTTTTTTTTTTTTTTTTTTACCTCTTTCTATTGAAGTACTTCTTGAAAGTTCTGTTTCAGTTCCAATTTGTCTTCCTCCTCTTGGGAATTGTACGGTTGTGTTTATTTTGGTTACAGCAGTTTTGGTAATAGGGCGTGAAGAGAGCGTAGAATCCATGAATAAATATAAACGCGATAAAATAAGAGAGAAACAAAAGAGAGAGAGAGAGAGAGAGAGAGAGAGAGAGAGAGAGAGAGAAAAGGGAGATAAAATAAACAATAAAAAAAAATAGATATAAAAATAACACTCTCTTCTCCTTAAAAAGTCACTTTTACACTTAAACAAGATCAATGCAACAGAAAAAAAAGCAAGTGTAACAACTTGTCGTCATTTTTATTATAAATAAAAATAAATAAAAATTTTGTGTATGGTATTTATTTGTCTCTTTTTTTATTGTTTCGCTCTCTCTCTCTTTCACTTTTATCAAATAAATAAAAAAAGAAAAAAGAAAATGGATTACAATATGGAACCAAAACCAATACTACTTGCCACACATCGAAAATCAGAACCTTTATCACCAATCCCATCTCAGTATGAACATCAGTTTAATCACTTTGAAGACTTTGAACTAAAGGAAGTCATAGGCAAGCTTAATTCTTTATTTTAAACTTATTGTGTATTTATATATATCCTTTCTTATTAAAAAGGCTATGGCTCGTCTGCTATTGTTTACAAGGCTATTTACAAACCTTTAAATAGAAGAATGGCCCTGAAAATGATTGATCTCGACATGTTTGAACGCAATCAGATAGATGAGCTTCGAGTAAGAAGAAAGACATTTTTTTTTTGGTACCTGAACGGAGTATTAATTTTTTTTTTTTTCAAAAATAAAGAGAGAAACATCCTTGATGGCACTTTCCAAGCACGCCAATGTACTTAGAGTGTATGGATCTTTTTTGCATGGCACCAAACTATATATCGTTACACCTTATTTAGCAGGCGGGTCATGTCTTGATATTATGAAGACACGATTTTCAGAAGGATTAGATGAATTTAGTATTGCGATTATCCTGAAACAAGCACTAGAGGGATTAGTTTATTTACACAAAAATGGTCATATTCACAGAGATGTAAAGGCGGGGAATCTATTAATGGATGAGGATGGCACTGTTTTACTGGGTGATTTTGGTGTCTCTTCTTCTTTAATGGAAACTGGTGAGAAGGGTATGAGAAAGACATTTGTAGGCACTGTAAGTAAAAGGAATATCCTCGTGTGTGTGTGTGTGTGTGTGTGTGTGTGAAAGTGTATAATAATAATAAATATCTGTTTTAGCCTTGTTGGATGGCACCTGAAGTGATGGAACAAGCAGAATATGATTACAAGGCTGATATTTGGAGTTTTGGTATTACCGCTATAGAATTAGCCACAGGTCATGCTCCCTTTGCTAAATATCCCCCACTAAAAGTAAATAACTTTATCACATGTAACAAAAAGAAAAACTAACTAGTATTTGTTTATTTTTCAAAGGTGTTAATGATGACCCTTTCGAGTGATCCACCTACTCTGGAAAGAGAGACAACAAGTCATAAATATTCTAAATTATTCAAAGATATGATTGACCTTTGTTTACAAAAGGATCCACATAAACGGTAACCCAAAGGGACCATCATCATTCTATCTATAACTATGTACTCATATTATTCTTATTCTTATTTTAGACCTACAGCAGAAAAGCTGACGCTTCACCCATTCTTTAAGCAGACAAAACGAAAAGATTACATCATTAAAAATATATTGTCAGAACTTCCCGCTTTGGAACAAAGACCACGCAAACACAACCCTCACCAAAAACAGGCAAAGGCAGCAACACCAACAACATCAACAGACGAATGGGATTTTAATGAAAATAACAATGAACAGCAACATATTGTACCTTTACCAGAAGAGAATACAAAGAGGTACATGCCACCAAAGAGACACATCTCTTTTGGGGATGTGATTGTAAGAAGTAATAGTGTATCAGGTGAAGCAGCTCTTCCTCCGTCTTCTTATTCTTCATCTCCTCCTCCTGTGGGAACTCCACCTAGAAAATCACGTTTTGTTATAGAAGATGGTTCACGTGAACCTGTTGCTACTACTAATAGTCACCATAGTACTGAAATGATGGTATCTAACTCTTCTCATTCAATGCTAGAAGAAGATGGTCATGTATGTTCCTATTTTTATTCTCTCTATCTCTCTCTCTTGATTTGAGGAGACCAGAAACAACAGAGAGATAATCTAAAAAAACTTTATTTTTAGGACGAAGTCACAAAAGGTAGATTTCACTTGAATCAAGCTTCAAAACAGTTACACGAAGATGAGTTCGTTTCTCACCTTTATAATGTTACAAATCCAGAGCATGGTAAATATACATAGACAGAGATATAAGAAAACAACTTTTTAATCATGATAATTGCTGATAGACAGAAAATCATCAACCCGTTTTGAAATGCATTCCAATCCATCACCCATCCTACTTTCACGTGAGAGTTCCTTATCATCATCACCACTCACCCGTGAATCATCACGCAATAGACACAACACAACCGGATCAGGGGATACCGTCTTGACAGAATCGTCGGCATCAAGAAAAATTGGTAGATTTGAACTGACAACATCCAGTAATAATAATCATAGTAGTAGTGGAAGTACAGAATCACTCCATCCTTACGACACAACAAAGTCATCCTCATCTGCAACGTCAACACTCTCCATGCAGTTGGATGAACTGATAAGGTTTAATGAAACACAGAAATCAATGCTGCAAGAATTGAGTTTTGCATTAGTAAAAAACAAAGATAATCAAGCGAATAATAATTATAATTATTACAAGAAAGAAACGGAAGAACGGTAAAGAAAAGAAAAAGAAAAGGGAGACCAATAATACTAATTACCATAATAGATTCAACAACAAATGGCAAACTCCAATATCTCAAGATCTCTCAACCACATTGGATCATCTTGATAAACTGGTTCAACTTACACTTAAAGAAAATGCTCAACTACAAAAAGAGAATGACTATCTAAGACGCGAATTATCAGAATTAAAAGCAAAATATCAATAATAAAACACAAGTGGCATTGCAAGTTGTACAATAACAATTCACTATCCGCCACACTTTTACTTTTTTGTAAAATAAAAATGCCGATAGTCTCCTTTTTTTTTTCTTCTTTTTTCTGAACACTATATATTTTACTTCCTCACCTACATATATATGTCAATTCTTTTACGCGAGAAAAGAAAAGTAATAAATGATGGTAACAGTTACATTTTTATTTTTCTATTTTTCCAATTTCGCCGCATTTTTTGAATTAATGCGGCATTATTGGTTTTTCTCTAATCGAAATAAATAATATTACAAAAAAAAAAACAAAAAAAAAAAAAAAAGTAGAGCTTCTTGAATAACTCCAGGAGGTTCCAGTTTATTTCTACCTAGTTCATTCCTAACCAAAAGTAAATTTTGGCGATAGTCTAGGAGTAAACTATTTCCTAGGACAACACTGCGATATTTATATGTCAGTTGTTTTCTGTTGTAAAATTTTTCCATACACACACACATAATGGAACAAACTCATTTCTTAGATGTAGGGTTAGGTGTTAGAAACGGCTACCTAGGAGTATGCAGACGCAGCCACACCAGACAACTGAACGTATTATTTATAGTTTGCCTAACTGGAGGAGAAGAGATAGACCTCATCGGTTACATCTGCTACATTTCCCGAACATACTGAAAACTGGCGGCCACGAACCGCAGACTATGGAAGAAGGTCCTCTCTAGTTCGATGGTAACAGGGTGACCAAGTAAGGTCTTAGACCCCTTCTGTCCGCTCCGCTTATCCCTCTCATAGACGCGCGTCCACCTCTTGATTAGACGTATAACCGCTACCTGGACATTTTGCCTCTCGGTCCCCTCGGACCACGCCTATTGCTCTTTAGGCCTCCAGGGCCTTCGACCTAGAAGTACCCTCTGACCTTCCTTACCCCAGCAGATAGTGATTTCAAGAACTGCCCAGCGCCACACCCAACGCTCTCAGACAACGCCGGGAACTGTACGAAGAAGAGGAGTTCTTCAGAACTCTCCTCCTGGCGGAAAAACGGCCAACGGACGAAAGGTGCGACAGCATCGTAGAGGAACTCAAGTCGCTGGCAGTGTAGGAGACATAACTCGGACAGGTTAACTAGTAGGTTAACCGCAACCACCCAAAGACGTAGGTCTCCGACACGCGATCCGGCGCGATGCGCGACTTAGACCTACCCATTCCTAGCCAACCGGACCAACCGGAAAAGGAAGAGGACACTGTACTACTGCTATGGGTAAAGTGAAAGACTAAACTACCCCAACCCAAACGCTCATATTAAGTGAGATTTAGCTCGGACGTTGAGCGGTTCAGAAAACACTACTAGCTGGAGGAGGAAAAAGAAACCACCAACCCCACTACCTTCCAACTGTGACGACGGAGGACCCCAACATCACAATCATTATCTTCACAGGAATAACCATACAACAACTACAACTACTCATAATCATCATAATCACATCTACTAACATAAACAACGTCCGCACGGACCACACTGACCCCAATACACAACGACAACGACAACGACAACGACAACGACAACACCATTTCCACCCCAACCATAGCAACTCACACTGTCCCTTGGTGAACACTTAAGACGTAACCCAAGTTAATCTAGGACAACGTTCTTCCTGGTCAGTAGTTTCAAACTTAATAATATTTCACTTAGAACCTTAACCCTTTTGACAAGTTTCTTCAGGACGACTAGTACTTATATTCTGTACTCGCCACAAATTTCTTCTTCCATATATCTTTATCTATATATTATTTGTCTTTTTGTTTAATGACCCTTTTATCATTTTTTTTTTTTTTTTTTTTTTTTTTTTTTTCTTTTCTCTCTCTTCTTTATCTTCTTATATATTTTTAATTAATA
>MU622300.1:145547-175881 GCA_025399235.1 Backusella circina FSU 941
ATGAATATATGCTCATCAAGACAATCCGTAACTGTAATAATGTGTTTTGTTGGCAGAAGTGGCATCTTAATTTGAGTTCATAACTTACAATTCAGAGTTTAAATTTCAAGTGTGACAAGTAAATAAGTAACACAAACAAATATTTAGAGTTACTAAAATGTCAAAGGTATAAAACTGAATACTCTGAACAATTTTTATTTTAATAATACGTAAATAAATGATATAAAGAAAAAAAAATAATATATAAAAAAAGGTCTATGCAGACTCATACTCGTATAAAATTAATCGGAAAGGTTATTAAATATAATAATTACATCAGTCTGACCAGCAAAGAGTGGAATATCTGCTATTGTATAAAATTACTTCTTTAAATAACGGCACCTTTGACATCATTCACAAGGGGAACTTTGCCAAGAGGGAGTTTATCAGCTGCAGGAAGACCTTTGAGACCATCAAGTCCAGGAAGATTTGGAAGTCCACCTTTACCAACGGGGAGACCATCGAGTGCAGGAAGGCCGGGAAGTCCGCCTTTTCCAATGACAGGAAGACCATCTTTTCCAATGACAGGAAGACCATCTTTTCCAATGACAGGAAGACCATCTATAGGAAGACCATCTTTACCAATGACAGGAAGACCACCTTTACCAAGACCAGGAACTGGAGGGAGTTCACCAAGAGCTGGAACTGCAGGGAGTCCACCAAGAGCTGGAAGTCCGCCTGGACCAGTATTTTTTCCACCCTTGCCTTTGCCCCTGCCACCCTTGCCTTTGCCTCTGCCACCCTTGCCACCTCTGCCACCCTTGCCACCTCTGCCACCTCTGCCACCTCTGCCACCTCTGCCACCTCTGCCACCCTTGCCTTTGGGTGCGCGTTTGGAATAGAGTTCTCTTTTTTCAATAGCTCTCTCTCTAACTATGTTTTCAAGAGTGACATCATTAGTGTATCCTCCGAAAGTACTACGCTTATTGATGACTGTATTGTCTGTGGAATAATGGACCTCATTGGTATTCTGTACCTTTCTTGCGTCAGAAATTGTTATTAAGGACAATGCGAGACAAAGTGAGATAATAGTGGCTTTCATTTTTTGAAATTTTTTCTTTCTAGATAAGCAATTGAAAATAAAAATCAAAATAATTTTTTGTTTCCAATGTATATCCACTCTGTTTATATATACTTTAGAAAGTGAGGGGGACCCGTTTTTTTTCTGCTCTATCTCTCTCTTGGTTTATGCACTTAGAACCTTAGATCTCCTTTTTTTGTTACCCTAAAACAATAATAGATAAATAGAGAGGCGTTATTTTTGGAAGAAAACACCGCCTTCTATAAAAATTATGCAAGGGGAATCACCGATCAGCTTAAAAACACAAGTAATACATGCCATCAATAATTCCACAATAATCATGAGTCAATTTTGGTAGATCCTTTGCAAGTTTGCTTCTCAGTACTAAAATTCTGCACAAATAAAGTTTATAATTGAATATTTTTTTCTATATGAAAAATTATAAACCAGACAAGCGTGCCTAAATTAAGTTAAAAAAACCATTTCTCCCTTGCCTCCTTACCTTCCTATTAGAAGCGTTGAGTACCAATGAAGTCACTTCTCAACTAAATATCTAAACACACGAAAAGGAAATATGAGAATGATATAAGTATTCATATGAACAAAGGAACTAAACAACTGTAATTCACCAAGTCATTTATACAATAGTATTAAGGATACACAGTAACAGCGAATACTATAGAATAATGTTCTACTATTGTTTTCCAAACATCAATACAAAATAATCCATCCATAAACACATTCCCTATAAATACCTCTACACTTCTTCTATATAGTATGAAAAACAGCGGCCATAGCGATATCTCGATAATGCTTTATTTTTTTTTTTTTATATATTCTTTCAATATCTTTTATTCCTTTTTTGTTCCTAATAATCCTCTTTTTAAAAAACAGATAATATTATGTTTTTCTTGTCTTTTTTTTTTTTTTTTTTAATCCTCGGTACTCTCCTTTTCCTTTTTTTTTTTTTTCTCGAATATAGAATTAAAGAGAGGGTTTATCTATATTTAATAGAAATCTATGCTAATGAACTGATGTTTTTCTTCATTCCAAGGCCAAAGTATGGAACCTCCTACAATTAATGTATAATTCAGTTTCACAAAAAAAAAACACACATTTGAATATATATAAAAAAAGAATCAGCTATTTGGACTTGATAAAATCAACATTTCACTCCTTGAGGCGTTTTTTTCTTCTTAGCATTTACTTTTTAAACGTTAAATTCACTCCCAAAAAATGAATTACAAAAATCTTATAATTCCGCACAGATCATAGCCCTCATATATAAAAGGATATATACATATATTAGATGATGTAGAGTCGGATGAATGCATAAATGCAATGTCAATCAGGGGATCGTGTTCTCTCAAGGAGGAACTCAACGACTACAATCACTTTTTGAGGATAACATAGCAAATGCTTTTTTTTTTTTAAAAAAAAAAAAAAAAAAAAAAAAAAAGTGTATCACCTTCAATATAGATTTACAAACGGATATTTCATGTCAAGTAAATAAAAAGTATCTTGACTCTATATTGTAGTTATTATTTTTTGAAAGCTGATAGATTGTCATAAAATATTCCTTGTATAGAATTATGATTTCGAAATACTGAGAGGGTATACGGCAAAACAATCTGATTATAAATCAATACTTAAATAAGATAATCCACATGAGGCTATTAACTTCTAAGACTTACCAAATGAAAGGGTAGAAAATTATGAATAAAATTGATTACAAGACTTCAAAAGATAAAAATATATTACCAGCACTAGTGCGTATGACCACCATCGGTAGTGAACCGACCATTGCTTCTTTTAAGGAAGGATAGAGCATCTTGTTGAAATTCAGTGTAGAATTGACTGATGTTCGTGGTTAATTCTCCTAGAATAAGAGTACCAAGACCCGATAGACCGATTACCAAGGCGAAAACCTGATCGCGGCCGTGGTATTATTGATTTGCTTTTACCGAAATGCACTTTGGATTGTGGTAGACAAAAGTATCGTTAGTTGATTTTATTGTTTTTTTTTTTGTTATCTTTTTCTATTACAGTGGTCAGATGGGATAGTTTTTCAAAGCAAAACGGACAGGTCTGAGAAGTATTGTTCTCATTTGTGATACAGATAGATGTATATACGCTGTGCTTCTTCAAACGCGTAGTGATTCAAAAATAATATAAGAGACATCAATCGTATTCTGTATCCAGTGGAGTAGTCTGTAACCTCATGAAGTATCCTATTCAGCGTATCTGATATGTGGTCATTCATATCCAAGGGAATATCACGACGCAAGATAGACTCCGTTTGTATCGTATACCATCTGACTGCTCTGCCAGTAGACTTTAGAACACTTTTTTTCTCACCCACAACTTTATTAACAGCACCAGTAGGCTCGACTGCTTTTCCTTTCCTTTTTATATCTTCTCCGACTGCCTCTCCAACTCTTTCAAAATTCTCAGTTACAAAAGTGATCCAAAAGCCTACATTCTTCTTTTTTATTTCGTGCTTTTTGTTATAGCTTCGGACGCTATAATTAATGTACTTTTCTATTGACGTCGTAGGTACTCCACCATTGAATTCTACTTCAGTAAAAAGTGATTTCTCCAATCTTGATTTTATGTCGTCAGTAAATATAAATACATGTACAACGTTATTAACTCTTACCTTGGTGCTTTTAGGCAATTTTCCTTAAGCTCTTTTAAGTCCCTTTTATCTTTTATACATTGTTCGACCTTGAATAAAAGATTCACTTTTATTTGAGCATTCAGTGAATCCAGCAGAAGTTTATCGCTACTCCTTTTCATCTTTTTTATAATGATTTTTGACACATTTTTTTTATTGATATGATAAATGCATGCAAGAAAAAAAAAAGCACACATAATTATGTGTTAAATATTAAAAAGAAAAGGATCAGAGTAAGAGCCTCTCAAGTCAACGAATAATAATCGCTTACATGTCGAAAACAGATACAATTGAGAATTATTAATTGTCTTAACACATTTCACAAGATTGTCCCGCTTTTGTAATGCATAATCACCATACGGTTCTGAGATAGACCAAAGATTTATTCTTTTCTTTTACTTGACATAATCCCATATCTATGATCTATGCTAACTACCTCATTAAAATATTTGCTATTTAAAAACAAAACAAAAAGAGGCATAGATGGCTACGTTTTTATATACCATGATTGACCGAAAAATAAATAAAAAAAATAAAAAAAATCCTTGATACTGATTTTTGAAAGTTCTTTGTTCAATTGGAAAGCTCTCCGTTTCTTTTTTATGCAGAATATGTGTAATTCGTTATGAAAAAGAAAATAAAAAACGAATTTTAAAACCAGACAATATGCAGAAGAGTCAAAAATATGTTATTTAAACTACATGCATTGAAGCGACATGATAAAACGTCTCTTTTTTGTTTTGAAATAATACAATGGTAGAATGAAATAGTCTAATTCTACTGAATTATACATGACATCTACTCTCCTTTTCACTTTCATTCCTCCTTGCTTTCCTATTATAAGCTTGAGTGCCCTTGATTTACTCTATCTGGATACCCAAAAAAATGGTGAATTTTCTGTGGTATAGTAAGAATACCTTATATTCAGGAACCGAATAACAGTGTCCTTCTTGTTCTTGCAACACCCAAGTCATTTATAGATGAATTATCAATACGAACGACAACAATAGTAGAAATCAGTACCAATAGTATGATAATACAAATACACCATGTTAGTGGTATCAATCCACCATTGATTTTTGAAATCAGCTTTTTTATATATCAGCCGACCTTACCCCTCTGCAAAAAAGAAAGAAACACAACCCCCCTCCCCTCCGCTCTTTGTTTCCTTCCCCTTCCTTAGTTTTTTCTGATTAAAATAAAACATACACCCACAGGGTATCTCGATAAGCATTAAATCCTTGGCATTCTCCTTTTTTTTGAAATTAGAATGCAGAAAGAGAGAAAGGATGTGTCTGTATTTAATTCATAATAATGAAATAATTTTTTTCTTCATTTCATTGCTAAAACATGGAACCTCTTACAAAAAATATGACAATTAATAACGGGCCAGTTTCACAAAGCCATTTGATTTTATTATTTTATAAGCATCAGCTGTCCGTCATTTAGACTTAATAATCTTAGAAAAAAAAACCCCCATTTTTTCATTTCTTTTAAGGTTTTTTTCTCTTCGGGGCATTTACCTTATTCTGCATTTTAAACGTTTTGAATGCATTTCCCATGAATTACAAAATTATTCAAAAGTTCACTCTGAATATTACTTTTTTTTTTTTAAAAAAAAAAAAGTAAAACAAAAATATGTATACAATTCATCCTTTTATATAAAAAAATGAATGAATAGAAATCAAAAATCGAAATTGAAGGTATTCCCTTTTTTTTATTTTTTAAAATCCTTCATCTGCATTCCTCTCTTTCTTCAAGTCTTTTTGCTCAAGTAAACTTTTCTTTTCTCGCACAAATTTTTGTATTCATTCTATTAACTTTAAAAGGAACATTTAACTGTAATGCAATGTTGTATCACGAACGGATATTAGGAGTAATGTCTAATTAACCGTCTTCCTTGTTAAATTACCGGTAAGAAAAAGCAAGGCGATGAATAAAAAAAAAAGGTTTCTTGTATATGAGAATGGTGCACAAAAATCCTCATGAAAGGGTTTAAATACGAACATAAAATCGACCCTTTTTTTTTTTTTCTAAAATCAAAAATGAAGTCTACTCTTTTTTTGGCTGGTTTACTTTTTATCAAATCCACATTTGGACTCGACTGTGTCGTCCAACACAATGGTCAGGATGATACCTCCAACATCATGAACGCGTTCACACAATGCCAATCCGGAGGTCGTGTTATCTTCTCTCAGGGACTCAACTACCAATTAGGTGACACAATCATTACTCCCTCGCTTTCTAATGTGGAGATTATGTTTGAGGAGAACAGTCGCCTGGTCTATCCTTTCAATGAGAATTACCTCAATACCGTGCCATTACCAGGTGCCGTTCAGAACGTTAGCAGCTTCTTTACCATCCGAGGACAGAATGTCAAAGTCAACGGTGGTGAGATTGATGGTAGTGGTAGCAATTACTGGGTTATGAATCCTCTGCCTTCAAACCGTCCAGTGATGATGACCTTTATGGTGGATGGCTTGGATGTCAGAAATCAGCGCCTTGTCAACTCACCCAATTGGAATTACTATGTTTTCCAGTCTAAAAATGTTGTGTTTGACAATATTTATATTGATGAAGATAGTTCTCAAGTTGTGGTAAGAACCCCAAGCATCTTTTTGCTATTTTTTTTTTTTTTTTTTTAAAAAAAACATTTTGTGATTAGCCACACAACACGGATGGATGGGATCTCAGTAATAGTCAGAATATCCAAATTACGAATTCATACATTAATAATGGTGATGACTGTGTCTCAATCAAGACTAGTAAGTGTGGATGACACCTATTTTTTTTTTAGAATCCCACTATTGTGGTTTGTGCGTATATTAATCATATATATATATAGACACATCTGATATTCTTATTCAAAATCTCTACTGTAATGGCTCCCATGGTATTTCAGTTGGCTCGCTTGGTAATATTCCAGATCAACCAGATTATGTCACCAATCTCTTTGTACAAAATGTCACTTGTGACAACTGCCAGAATGGTGCTCGTATCAAGACCGTAAGTATTTATACCAATGAAGATAATTAATCATAATCTAATGGAGGAACTTTTAGTGGCCCAATGGTGCTCTTGGTGCAGTGAAAAATGTAAAGTTTACTGATTTCAGAGTCACCAACTCAGGTAAAAATAATAATAAAGAAACAAATGGACGGGCGAGAAAAAAGGATTAATGGTGATTGTATAGATAACCCTGTTATCATTGACCAATGTTATCAAACCAAGGATTTGACCCAATGCGCCCAAAATCCCGGAAAGATCTCCATTGATGGCGTTACCTTCTTGAATATCACCGGTGGAGGCAGTGTCAAGGCTAAACAAAAGATGGTCTATGTTGTTTGCTCAGCTGAGGCTCCTTGTAACGACTTTCATTTTGAAGAAATTGATTTGAAGCCTTATAATCCTAGTTTGGCCCCACAGTATCAGTGTGCTTATATTCTTAATAATGCCACTGCTGGTTTGGCCTGTAATAATTATTAGCAAATATATATATAATATAGTATAAATAAAGTAAATTAGCCTAATCGACTTTTTTTCTAATGTAAAGTGTGTAATTTTTTAATAACTGCTGTTATATCCTGCATTAACACAAAACTTTTGAAGACAATTAAATAACTAGAATTTATTATAAGATACAATACAATACAAAAACCTAAAAACACTTTTCATAATCATTGCTTTAGAAGAAAACCATACACACCCATGGTCTTATTTACCATCCCACCAAGCTAGTTTGATACTTAAAAATAAAAGAACAAACTAAAAAACAAAAAAAAAAATAGATAATAATAAAAAAAAGAACAAAACACAAAGGTCCAGCCTTCTTCTCTATCTACTTCTGTTTCTATGATATTCAAAAATTCTATCTTCAGACCATTAGTCACCACAAGATAACAGGACAAGCCCATTATCTGCGGCCTAGTAGACGAGATCTTTTACCTGTTCGATTCATCGGTAGGCGAGCTTCTTCTTGAGCCTCCTCCTCTTGCTCTTCCCCCTCGGAGCGACGGAAGACATCACGCACCTCCTTGAGATCTCTGGATACAGTGACGCACTCGCAACCATCTGGATGCTGTTCGGCAAGAAGTAAAAACCATCAGAGCCAGAACGGCCTTCAGAGAAACACTGGTTTTGTACAGGGGCCTGTACCAAAACTTTGTCTTCATTTTCAATCAAAACCTCAGCAGAGGGGAGCTTTGGAAGGTCTACAAAAAAAACCTCTATTCAAAACAACATCTCCTTCCTCACTTGTCTCTGGAAAGGCAACCGACATTACTGGCTGGTCTCCCAAAAAACTGGATGCCTCTGTCATGACTGTATCTGCCCCATACAAATCAGATTCCACTTCACGGTCTGAGTGCACTTCAGACATTTCAAAATCAAACTTGAAATTTCACAAACTTTCGGAGTAATCGCTTTTGGTGGCTTACTCTTGCTTGAAATAAACTTTTTCTTTCTTCAAAATTAAGGAAAATGTAAACTGATGGTAACCATAGTCACTTATACCAGGATAGATATGTTTAGTAATAGTAAAACCATAAAAAATGATGGAAAAATTAGTAGAGTCTACCTAATACAGAAATCGTTTGGAAACCAGCCCAACTAATCTAGAGAAGTACTTTTATCTGGAATACAAAAGGTTATTAGGAACATCCCAATCATGAATATCGTAGCTGTTTAGTATCAAAAAATAAGATCAACTACCACAAACCTGTCTTCCATAATAAAGATCTCAGATGGATCAAAACTATATTTTTAGATTAAGTGCGGCATTCCAAATTGAAGAGTAAATTTTTGCTCCCCTTTCAAAACAAAATGTCTATTACACAAGCAAGACATTTGTGAAAGGGTCCTCGGAACAAAGGGAACTGATTATACTATGGATACTGCTTTCCTTTCGTAATGCTACCGTTTTAATTTACTCATGCACAATCATGACGTTAGTCAACAGACTGATTATAAGTATAAGGTAGCCAGATATGCAGACATGACCTCAGCAGCAGTCTATTTTCATTATGTGCTCTATGTTAAGAATAAATACATATAGAATCTTGTATCAAACACTTCATGTTGTGGGTATATATATACATCATTTCTATTGTTGTATAAATACATATATATATATATATATATATATATATAATATTACCTGTCAAAATCATTTAAACTATAAATTTATACCCCTTGATTTCAAAAAAAGTTATAAATATACTTCAATTAAGGAGACATCATAATGACCTATTTTTTTTTGTAACTCATTCTGAATGGACTTGATCTTATTTAACAGTACGAAAATAAGCATTACTGTTATTAAAATTAAAGGTATCTTGGTATTAAAAGCAACAAAACAATAAAGTAATATCAATCATTTGATGAAACAAGAAGAGAGATGCATGCATTTAATCCTTTGTTTCAAGGGACGCATATAATTCTATAAAAAGAGAATGTAATATCACTTCATAGTCTATTACAACAACAATGACAATGAGAAGAGATACAATAACACATTGGATAAGTTGGATCTATATAAATAAATATAAACACTACTTTTTGTACCTTCATTTACTGTGTTTAAAAAAAAATAAAATATTCATATAGTTTTTCTATTTGAATAATTTGACATTCATAAAAGATGAAAATGCTTTATACAGAATCCAATGTAGGGTCTTCCTAATAAGGATGTTGAATTAGGAATAAACAGATTATATATACAAAAGAATTTGTTATAAAGTAAGTAAAATAATAATAATAATAATAATAAGATTACATGATATTCAAAAACCCTTGTGATACCGCACCTATTCTCACTTTTCATAAAAACGGTAAGAATACACAAGTTTTATTATATTTTTTTTATATTTATTATTTATTATTATTATTGTTGTTGTTGTTGTTATTGTTATTTTGTTTCCTTTTCCCTCTTTTTCTTCTTCTTTATATTAAAAACATACACACACACAACTATACATATAAACAAGACTAGGAATGAGCCAAAAACAAGTCCCCGACTGGTCTCTTCAACTTACTGAACACCTCATGCAGCGCAATGAAACACCAAGTCGCATCTCACCCTTACCGCCCTCTGCCGTTATCGTCCATGACGACAGGGACAAACAAGACAACCAGTTTGGCAGTTACCTCGATAAACAATTCAACTCTACAGTACTCAAAAATAGACTCTCTGACACGCCCTCTCATAAACCCTCTGAACTGACCCTCAGAGACTCTCAACATACCCAGTTTTGGTCAGATATAAACGATCTCAATAAAAAACCAGAGCTTCAAAAATACAAGTCCAAAGAGTATACAAGCAAAGAGTATACAAGCAACACGCCACATTATGATGAAGCAGACCACAACGCTTGGTGGGTGGCCAGCTTTGATGAGGATGGGTTTTACTCTGTACCTGGACTCTTGTTTTTATTTGGTTTTTTATTGCCTCCGCTCTGGTGGATTGGGTCCTTTTGGCCTCGTCATGTGAGAGAACACGGTGGTAAAATGGCAGAACGATGGCAGAGATTAAATAGAATCATGTCGATTGGGTTTAGCACCATTTTGGTGATTGCTATTATTATTGTCGCGATACTTTATGCTACAAAACGAACTTGAGCCATTGTTTTTATTTTTTTTTTCACTTTTATACCCCTCTTTTTGAACTGTAACAAAAAATAACTTTTTATTTCTTCATTTACAAAATATTACATCTTTTTTTTTCTTTTTTTTATACGAAAACAAAGTGCTATCTGACATTAGCAGATTCCATATAAATAACATTGTTGATATTTCCATCTACACATTTACAATAAATAAATAAATAAATATAAAACAATAGAAAAAAATCTCCCTTACTTTTATCTGTGCGATGAGGTAAATCATCTGCGTATCGCCATTCACCATCAACCATGAATTTAAACTCCATGTCTTTATTGAGTGTGAATGGTAAATGGACATGATATGAGTGAGAAGTATCCGGAATCATGTCTATTGGTGCTATTGATAAGGGTGATGTGAGATTAAATACATATAACGAGAAGGCGTCAACTTACCTGACCAATTATCGAATTCTCCCGTGACTTGGACTTTTTTACCTCCATGATTCCAGCAAATCTAATTAAAAATATACATTTAGTATACATATTACAGCGAGAGAACCTGTGTTTACCTTGATTGTTTTGGTATTTGTTAAATATTCCTGGAAATGCTTCGATGATACCTTATTCAAGCTATTTATTTGCAAAGAAGAACGAGGTGTAAAGTTAGGATGATCAGATTCAATAGTAGAGATAATGCTATTGCTACAGGATTGATTCATTGGATAAAGATGGACTCCTTCATCTTCCTGCTCTTCTTTTGTCTCGGGAATGTTCATTTTAGTTTTCTCATATTCTTTTTCAGTAGGATTGACTTCAATAGGTTCAATAGGCGTAGTCGTATTCAATGAACAACTCGAGGACGACGAGCAAGATGAACCTGTCTTCTTTTTTCTATTCATCTTTTTTGAAACGCCAAATATAGAGAGTACAGATAGCCAACTAGATGTCTCTTCCTTCTCCTCCTCGGTTAGATCCAATTCACTACTACTCTCTGGATTAACAAAGGCATAGTCATCATCTGTTGTGGTTCCTTCGTCACTCTTTGTATGCACCGAAGTGGTAGGCGATAAAGGACATGCAAGCCAATCACGCATTTGGTCAGTAGACACTTATTTTAGTAGTCAAAAGAAAAGAAAAGTGATTACAAGATAAAAAAAAAAAAAGAGAATAAAAACACCCCATATAAAAAAAGGGTTTATCTTTTTATTTTATTTTATTTTTTGCCCCAAACACTTTGCCTGATTTGTATAAAGATATGGAAATCTCTCAATCATTGGATATTTTCCTTTTGTTATTGTTCTGATAAATGATTTGAGGCTACTTTAGATATACTTTAATTTACTTTTTCTAATTCTAAAAATAAATAAATAAAAGTTGGAACATACTCATCTATCTTTTTACATAACAAAAGAAAGGAGATACACTCACTATTTTAAGAATTGCGTAAATGATTTTAAGATAGAATTGTACTCATTACTATATATAAATATCATATCAATATATTACAGACTTTTATTAATCAACAATTGACATTCATAGTAAAATATGTTCTGTCTCTTCCTTTATACCATTAAATTGAACGCATGACAACAAAAATTTAAAGTCATTTTAGGTTTTTCTTCATTCTCCTGTTTTTAATCGCATAGCATAAAGGAATAAGACGCAGGGTTGACTAATAGTAATAATAATAAAAAAAGCCTCTTTTGTTCTCCTCTTTGACTCTCCTACTTTTATGGCGTCCACTGAAAAAGACAAGGTTTGTGTGTGTTCCCCTATTTTATTAAATTACTTGGAAAGAGATAGACTACGCCAATTTTATACATTTACGTATTAGAGTCACATCTTTTAGTTAAGCAGTTAGAGGTTAAAAATCAAGACAATGCGTCATTTTGTATCTGAGTAATTTATTAAATAAGAGTTCACTGTCAAGAAGAAGAAAAAGCTTTGTATCCAAGGCAACATTTATGCAAATGATTCAGAATTAAATGACCGCTGTTATTGGATTTATGTTAAAATCATAAATAACTTGTCTTCACCAAATAAAAAAAATAAAAAAAGAGATGCCAATGATAAGGCATAGTATAGTATTTTTCTACATGATACATCCAATATACAACTTGATTTTACTTCTTTATTTATAATTTATTTAAAATAGCACCTCTATTTCACTTTAGCAATGCTATGCACCATTTCCTAAATACCGAAAACAAAGATACGATTAATAAAAGCCAAAACAAAAAACAAAATAACCTCTCGTTTACCTCCTTTGAAATCAAATGGCATGTTTTTTCAATCAAATTCAATAGCGAGTTGATATCACTCGACCAATCATTCAATGTCTGATTAGCATCCTTCTTTGTCTGAAAGTTAACAATGCCTGCAGAACGATCAATACGAGCAAAGATGGTTTTGGAAACAACTAATTTGGACAAGGACTCTTCTGTATCCTATATTGGTATCATTTGTTAAAAATCTCTCCTCCAATCATATACACATTCTCAATGATAAACTATTTTTTCATTTACTTTTTCATCTAAACCTAATAATTGACTTAATCTCGCTGTCGATACACGCGTGTAATGCATTGCCACCACACGAATATTATGTTCAATCACCCGACGATGAAACTCACTTATTCTCTTCTGGCCCTCCTCCGTTGATTTGTCAAATACAAAGGACTGAGAGAGTACATCCTTATACTTGTCTTCCATTTCACTCCATCGCATCAATTCAAATGTCACAAAACACTTTGCCAATGCTTGATATTCAGGAATCTGTGCTAATTGAGTATCCTCCAGTATTCTATGCACAAGGTCTGATTGCTCATTGTCAAAGGGTGCCAAGATGACAAAGAGGATGGCGTTTTGAAGTGCCTGTTTCCATTTGGAGTCGTCTTGTTGAATGCTCTCAGAGTCGTAAATTTGCTTATAATATTTGTGTACATTCAGGTATTGTTCTTCATGCAGTGCGTGTTGAATCATCAAATCGTAGAAACGAAGTTTAAGATCCTTTTACTTTAAATGTGAACATCTCCCCTCATAAAAAAATCATCCAATTATTCATTTACCTCGTTTTCTTTATCTTGAAAGAATTTCGTATTGATTTTCTTTGAAATAATCTGTGTTCTAATATAATCATGCTTGGCTAAACACAATCTCATTTGCTCCAAAATAAAATCCACCTTTTCACGTTTATCCATGGATCCAAATGTCTCGACTTGGAGCTCTTGAAGAATATCTGCCGCTTCGGTGGTCTTCCCTTCCTCTTCACGGATCTTTGCCAAGAGACGGGTAATGCGTGCACGTTCGACTTCGACGTAAATCTATATATAAATTCATGGAATGAACACCCTCCGTGGTATTTGAAGTAAATGTCTTTTATCTACCTTTCCATCAGTGACTGTGCGAAGTGTATCAATCAATTCAAGTTTTGTTTCCATATCAGGTGTCGAATCGAGATAGGACATGGCCTCTTGGATCATTTTGGTTGTGGCCTATAAAAGTTTCTTTCTTTTTTAAAGACAGTTGTCATAGTATGTGTCCATTATCCTTACGGCTTTAAGTTGACCATGCTTCTTGGATAACAGGACAATTTGCTCATTCAAAAGTTTCCAATCTTTTACGTCATGGCACAGCTTTACAATTTGAACGAGAATGCGTCCAGTCGAAGCTTGATCGGCAGCCTGTATATCGCTTGTATATAAGTAATGGGATACTCTTTTTCTTGCTTGTTTCTGTATCTCTTACATTTCTAGCTTGTTTCTCGACGGCCAAAAGCTTTTCAATCGCTTCATTGAGCTTTCCATTCTATAAAAGGAAGAAAGATTAAAGAAGTGATCGCGTATACGCGTATGTGTGTCCCTGTGTACCTCGGTTAGTTCTTTGGTTTCAGGTAAAAGGTTATCTACTTGAGGACTGAAGTCCTTTTCCATCTTTTCCAACTTTCCGTCCGACATTTTTTTTTGCTTTTGTTTTTATCAAAAGAGAGAGAGAGAGAGAGAGACAAAAGGGCTTACGTCCTTCCTTTTACTTGTTTCCATTTACTTAATACGTCACTTGTTTTTAAACAGCGATCTGACATTGATTGATCAAAAAGGCATGAAGATAAAGTATGTACTTTTATTATTTAGTTATTTTACATGTAATAGAACACCTTATAAGGACATGTTCATCTTCTATGCACATAATATACCATTTTAATCATCGTCATCATCATAATCCTCATCCACTAATATCTCTACTCTATCCTCATCATTAGAAGAAGAGTCCTCAACTACTGGTGTAACTGGTTTTTTTTTAGATGTCTTTTTAAGTTTCTTTTCCTTCTTCTCCTTCTTTGACTTGGTAACTTGTTGTTTATCGCCACCAAAGAAATCATCCAATTCTTCATCTGGTTCCTCTAATTGAAGGTCATCCAGTGATATACTCTTTGTAGTTGATGTTTGTCCTGTGCATTATTATATATATTCAATATATACATCCTATTGCAATATGTCTACCAAATTCTACACTTACGAGAATATAAAGAAGATACCTCATTCTCTCTTCTTCTCTTATAATCTTCCAATTCAGCATTAAAATTAGCCTCATAAAGCTCAACTCTCTTTTGCTGTTGAATAGCATCATTCTCTTCAAATGCCTGCCTTAAGCGATCCTCTTTTTGTTTTAATTGCTCCCTAAGACATTTTATATAAGCATATACGCTCCTATGTATATATGTTGATCATCATCTATTCACCTCTTTGATGCTGCAAATGATTGCAACTTGACCTCTTCTTGTTCTTTCCATAATTCAAATTCACGGCGTTCAGCATCTAGTGTGACATTATTGATTTGATCTTCCAATGTCGAGAGTGTATCCATTAAACTTACTATAACAAAGAACAAATGAATCAGCGTATACGTACAATTCATAGCTTCTATTTCATTTTCCTTACAAGCAATAGTCTGAATATGGTCGATATTATTCTTCATTTCATCAATATCACTCCCTGAATTGGCCATCTGTTGACACGTCTGAATATGGAGTTGACCAGTGTTTTGTAATTGATTCAACTTGTATTCTGCAACCTATCATCTTTGTTTAATCTTAAAAATAGGGTGTATGACGTCATAAAATACCTTTGCCTTTCTAAAGTTGTCCTTATTCTTATCTTGAATATCACTACATCCTTTGTGTAGTCTATATACTATATGATTGAGTATATATACTCTCTCTTTTATATTTCTACTACTACTACTACTACTGCTTTTTACCTTTGTACCATTGTATTTGTTGCTTCCAACTCCATTAATGAACTCCTCTCTATTATTGCAGTACTATTATTCATGCTATGAAGTGTATCACTAATATAAAGTTAAACAAGGTATTAATCCTATGGAACACTCCCTTCTAACCTTGAATCTGTACGTGTTATTAATGAATTAAAGTTTTGGAATTCATTCTTGATTGCTTCGAGTCTATATTATGATATAAATATATATATAAAAAAAAACAATACACTTTGTTTTTTATTCACCTCTCGACACCTCGACTCCATTCTGCTTCATTTAAACTAGATTTGAATTGTACTTTTAGAATACATATAGCTTCTCTTTATATAAAACAAGATATTAACCCCACAGAATTGGTAATTGATCTAATATTTAAATTAGTGTTGGGGAATATATTCTTGAATTGCTGAAACATCTCTTGATTACTTAAAGAAGAAAAAAAAAAAAGAGTAAAAGCGTATCAACATGAACTTTTTATTACTTTGCACGTGATGAACGAAGCGCTCTCGAATAAAACCTGTTTTATTGACATCATTATCCACTCATTTCATATATAAAATAGAGCCCATCTAAACAGTTAACGGAATAGGATCATCTGGAATATACGCCTCTTCAAGATATCTAACTTCATCCTCTAATAGATGAAGCGTCATGGCTCTCATAGCATCATAAAGCTGTTCAATCGTATCAATGCCTATAATAGGACAAGTAACAAAAGGTTTTGTATAAAGCCAGGCAAGTGCAATTTGTGCAGGTGATACATTTCTCTTTTCACCTGTTTCAAATATCCGATCTACAATTGTATCATTACTCTTTTGCTTTTCTGGTTTTATCTTGTTCAGAAAGGGAAGAGTCTCGCTGTTGACTGTTTTTGACCTGTCTCTCTTTATTGTTAAATCACCCATGGCAAACACACTCCAAGGTATTCCAGCAATACCAGCATCAAGACAGTAAGGAATCATTTCACGTTCTTCTTCTCTATAGACAAGATTGTAACAATTCTGCATGCTGACAAACTTGGTCCATCCATTCTTTTCGGCGATATAGTTCATCTTTTGGAATTGCCAGGCTGCCATGGTAGATGCCCCAATATAGCGTACCTTTCCTGAGCGTACTATATCATTTAAGGTCTCCATGACCTCTTCCAAAGGTGTAATCTAAATATAGAATAATGAATATAAATAAAGCATACAAACAGTACTTTTATATATAACTTACACCATCCAATCGATGAATCTGATACAGATCAATATAATCAAGACCCAACCTCTCCAATGAAGCATCCACAGCATCCAAAATATGCTTACGAGAAGTACCCCATCTGTTGATCATATCCGTATTATCACGAATGGTGACTAGATCAAATCTAGACACATCATCGTAGACTGGAGCACCTACTTTTGTTGCCACCACATATCGACCACGAGGTATACTTAGCTCCTTTAATGCTTTACCGAGAAGACGCTCACTTTCACCATTTGAATATGTGTTTGCTGTATCAAAGTAATTTATACCAGCAAGATAGGCCTGTTTGATTGCTTTAATGCTTTCTTGTTCGTTTTTTACTTTTGATATCCATTTGGGACTACCATACGTCATACAGCCCAGACAAATACGAGAAACCTGTTTACTAATATTATTAAAATAAACAAGTACAAATCTTGGGGGAGTTTTACTCTTAGACCAGTGTTTCCAAATTGAACATATTGCATTTCTGGAATATCAGTGTTTGACATCATTTAATATAAATAAGAAGAGAAAGAAACAACAATAAACCTGATAAAAACAAACTTTAAATGCAAATGTGTGAGAATGTGTTTCAAACCAATTTTCAGATTAAAACGCTTTGGCCAATTGAATTTAGTCTCTCTCTTTTTCTCTTTACTCCTTATTCTATTTTTGACAACTTTTTTTCTTAAAGAATGGAAGCCAAAATGTACAAGAAGGGAGGACTTGAACGCTTCCTACTAAAAAATATGTTTGAAAAGTCGCTATTTACAGATCTATCACTCGTGTTTTTACATCCTGCGTTTCCCTTCTCAATGCGTTTCAATGTACACAGAGCCATAGTCAGTCAATCACCCTTTCTATACAAACTATTAAAAAACATGGAACAGATCCCTTCCGAGCAGCAAGATCATGGACAGGGCATGACGAGTCTCACCATTAATCTGGCAACAGCCTGGCAGAATTGCGGGTTTCATTTGGCTCCCTTTGACCACATTATTCGACGTCAATGGCAAAAGACACCAAGCCAACGATCCAGCAGTAGTAATCCACTATTGACAAGCCACATTCGCTTTGTCTTGCAGTGGTTTTACTGTATCGATAAAGAACATTTACTTAATTCCATCCAGGATTGCGACACGCTCTGCATCCTCTCTGTTGCCATCCTCATGGACGTTCATGATCTTGCGCAGGCGTGCGTTGATCGCTATATTAACGAACAGCTCTCCCTTGACAGCATCATGCGTGACTTGGAAACGATATGTCAATTACCCAAATCAAGTCGATCCTATCTTCACTTGCGCGATGCAACGCTTTTATTACTTTTTCGATTGGGGCCCACACACCCGGCACGCCTGGCGATGCTACCCGTCGATTACATGGCGGACGTGCTCAGTGCGGATCCGCTGTTCATCACAAACGAGTTTGAGCGCTACAGTCTGTTAAAATCGGTACTTTTGGCATTTATGCATTCAGTGGGGACGATTTCGTGGACAGAGAATGGACCTGTGGATCAGAACGATAAACGATTGTCCGGGTTCATCAAGCCAAGAGCAGCGACCATCTTAAAAAAGGGGGATGGTGTGCTGAGTGCCAATGATGTGAGATCACGCAAGCGCAAGCGAATACCATCAGAGGATTTTACTATGCTAGATCAGGAGACGCCCTCTGTCAAATTAAGCAGACTGAGTTTCACTGCACTGGTCCCCTTTGAGAAGCTTGTGGCGGACGCCTCATCAGGCGGTGTGCTAGATAAAGCGACTGTTCTTTCGTATCTATTAAAGACAACTGTCAATTACAGCAACATGACATTCGACCAGTTGACACGGGTGCGACATGATGGGATTGTGGATGAGGGCATTGTCTTTCGTGCATTGTGGCAACGAGAGGCATTGGAACGTATACTCTATCCTACAACATTAAATGAAGACCAACAATATACTCAAGAGCGATATCTAATTGAAAATGATGAGATGAGAGATATACAACGTGATGAAGGTGATGATGGAGAACATCTAGATAGAAGCGCTGCATTGGATGAATACTTTGATGTGGATGCCTCGGAAAAACAGGAACGACGCAGACGTTTATTACTGGGCACCCCTAAATTCCGTTTCTGCACCTCTGTTTTTATCACTCGACCAAACCAAGAAAATGGGTGGGAGTGCGAGTTGAAACAACGAAAAAAGAGCACCCAAGAACCAGACGAATTTGCCTCTGTATTTGACGATGATGATGAAGACGATAGTGATGGATCATTATGGGTGGCATCAGATCATGACGCTAACAGTCAGGATTTCTCAATAAAACAAAAAACGAAGGAAATCGTAAAGGATCTGGGGATTGCAGATCGAGCCATGAACGATGAAGAAGCTGTAGAATACAAGACTTACACACAGACATTCTATTCCGAATCCGAAATCATACTTGGCGTGGCCTATCGTTTACAGGTGGAAGCCCAAGTCATACCACGTTACTTATTACAGATTCAGGATCGAGAAGACGATGAAAAGGAACAGGAGAGCATTTTTATGAGATATAATACAAACCACCAAGATGACGTGCTTGTCTGTCGATTCGAATTGCAGCGTGATATGAGAACAATAGAGATACCCATTATTAAGAAGGAAAAGAAGTCAAAGTCTGATTCCTCATCACAACAACAAGATGAAGAGAAGAATGTATCCGAAAAGAGGGAAATCATCACACCACCATCATCCAGTCAATCCATGCCAAAAAAGGCCAAAATTCATTACTGGATCTATTGCTTAAACCGACATGAAGGTGTACTTGAGAATGATAAAGTGGACCCAGAAGATCGTATGCTGGTGCCCGTCACCGAGCAAGAGGAGATTGGAGGAGATGGTGAAATGGGACCAGGATATGTGGGGCAGGTGTTGATTGATGCTAATTTGAAGCGAGGTGTTAGCATTGATGCTACGGTGGCGTTGGAGATATTTGGACTTCCCAAGGTTTAATATTTTATATCTCAGCTATTTATATCTAAATATCTCTGCTTGAATATAGTGAATGATAGTAATAACAATAATATTAATAAACATGACTCATCATTCATTTAGTCTTCTTTAAAAGAGAGAGAAAAGAACTGCCTGTAGATCCGGAGTAGGTGGAGTATGAATGTCCCGGATCAATGCTTTTTTAGTAGAAAACAATGAAAATACACATGTCGAGAATAAACATGTTTCATTCAACCATGTAAATATCTTCTATTGATATAATCATTTATATTAACAGCATGAGCTATTGACTCGGACTTGATCTAAACTTAATGGACTGACATCATATTCACTTTTTTTTTTTTTTCTTTGGCAACATCCATCTAATAACCCAAAAAAGAAAACACTTACTCGGTGTTATAAAGAACGAATTTCTTTCGATTTCTCCTTTTTTCTTCCTTTCCCCCCTTTCTCTATTTCTATTTGTTTATTTTCTCACTGAAAAATAAATAAATTCAACTTCAGCTTGCACAAAATATTCTTAAAAAAAGGATCGAAAAAAAAAAAAAAAAAAAATCCATTTTGCTTTTTCTCTCTTCTCTTTTTCTTACTTTTCCTTCGAGCTATCCTACTTTTCCTTTTTTTTCCGTTCCTTAGAAAAACAAAACTCATTTTTAAAAGAACAAGAGGAGAAAATGGCTGAGACAAATAAACTAAGAACAGGCATTGTATTTGGAATAGTCTTATTTTGTCTATTTTCACTCTGGATTCTATCACCAAACCCAGACCATTTATCAATATCATCAATACCAGACGCATCAACACTATGCGATACAGACACCTATAACAAGGGTCAATGGGTGTATCAAGATATTGCTGTACAGAGTCAGTCGATCGAAGCGATAGAGAAGCAGGCTGGTTACCATTGTCCTTGGGATTTTGCGCATCGTTGTTTTAGAAGAGAACATGAAAATGGGGAGTTTAATAGAAGTAAAGCAATGTAAGTAGATTTATAAATAAATAATAAAAAAAATAGACTAGTAAGAAAAAAGAAATATAATAAATAACATCATCATTCAAAAAAAAAAACGCAGTCTAGACTATAGTTGGTATCCTGATAGCTGTAACGTCCTTCCTTTTAAGCCCAGAGACTTTGCAAAGCATCTATCAAAACACCCACTCTTACTAGTAGGTGACTCGATCACACAACTCATGTTTGAAAGCATGTGGTGCCTGCTGGGACAGGACATGTCTGGTACAAGCAGCTCCCGTATAACCGGTGGTGATACACATATGTGGGCTAGCCAATTGGTACACAACGACCTTAGTGGCCAACAAGACGCCGTCAGCGTGGCGTATTTAAGGTCAGATTATTTGGTGAAATTGGACAACTTTACATTATTGAAACCGAACGAGGATGAGGGTTACAAGATTGGAGTTGGAAGTAATTTTGCGTGGGTTCACGCCTTAGAGAATTTTGATTATATCATGTTGAATACCGTAAGTTTGACTTTTTTTTTGGGATATAAGGCTGATATAGCGGAAGTGCGTGTAAATAACACTATTTACAAAAAAAAACAGGGACCACACTGGCATCCCGATTTGAAATGGGGACCCAACAAAGACCGCAAAGAGCTTTTAACAGCATTTAAAAAAGCCATGACCAACGTATTCGACTATTTAAAAGCAAACATAAAGCCCCATCAACGCCTTTGGATTCGTAGCACACCGTACGGCCACGGTAAATGCTCACAGTACTCAGCACCAAGTGAAACCGTTGTAAAACCTACCGGGAAAAAGGGCGAGTATGAATGGGATATGTTTGAAAGCTTTGATATTGTTTGGAAGGAGTGGATTGATAGCGAAAAGGATCCTCGTTTCCAGTTTTTCAATGTCTCGGTAATGGCAAATATGAGAGGAGATGCTCACTCTAGACCTGATTCGGATTGTTTGCATACATGTATTCCTGGTCCTGTAGATGACTGGAACAAATTATTATATCATGAAATCACAAAAAGCTTCATAGACCAACTTCAATAAAGTAATTATTTATTCATTTTATTTTATTTCTACTTTTTAATACAACATAAACTGAGAGCGATAGTATATGATACGTAAAGTGGCTTGCTATTATTATCGTCACAAGATAAAGTCATTTTGTTTAAAAGTTATCAAACAGCATTTATGTTTATTAAATGGATGACTTTGAAAAAAAAAAAAAAAAAAAAAGGTGGCATCAGGGCAGGATTTTTTTATTATTATTATTTGATCCCTGCTCTTGCTACTACTGTATTCACTATTTGAAAATATATTTACCAACCTTCCCACTAAAGTCATTTTATAAATCTCGAGACATTTGAATTTTAAGCAAAAACTCAACTTGATGACAACATGCCGACGATTCAATGTCTTGATTTCAAAAACAACACTGGAGACAGACTATCGCAAGGAAGATACTAAAACGATCAATAATTGATTCAAAGCCAAGGGATTTAACGGTTCTCTAGTTAAAACGCTAACAACATTGCTTCAAGATTTATCTGACAAAGTTTTTTCAACAGCCCGAGATATCTCCCAATGTGACTAGAATTAAAAGTAGATATAACGAATACAAGAAGTTGGAAGAACGAATTCTGTATATAAAAAAATATACGGATGACAGTATGTATGACTATGAGAGGAACGAATAGACCACTTAATAGGAATCAATCACAAAGCTAGTAGAAGAGATACACGCCAGTTGCCCTCTTATTGAAACTCTTGGATTTAGTACAATAGGATTTAAAGCGGGTGATAGTACTCTTCCTCAAACAGTGGCACCAACAATTAGGGTAGTGCATGTGTAATTGTCATTTACAATAGCTTTTAGTAAGGATGATTCAATTTTGAATTATATTATACAAAAATATGCAAATCCTATATGCGGATAGCAAAATGAACAGTCCCATTTCATCCCAACAGATGAGCTAGCGACAATGATCAACGATTATATTGTGAATGGTACAATATTCTCCCGAGTGCTTTAATCACAATAAACACGAGAGAGTAGATGGGAATGTCGTATACATTGGTTTTTGAATTAAATAAAACAAGAGAGACCTGTAAAAGTGACCGAATTTAATGATAAAGTCCCTTAGAGCATTTTAAACCACATAAAAAAATTAAAGACACCAGCCAAATCCTCGTTTTTTGGACTGCGTTTTGACTGCTTTGACAAAAGGATTTGGAGGGCATTTTTTTCTAAAGGGAAATCTTTTCCTCCTGTTTAATACATAAAAAAAATGGAAGTAGATCAACGCGTAGTCTTACCTGGCGATATTATCGATGTTAACAAAGAGGAAACTATCGTGTTGGGTCCCGGTTTAAGACAAGAGGGAGATGACGTAGTTGCTACAAAGGCCGGCATTCTACAACACCTTGAAACCGGTAATCGTTGGTGGATCGATAGTAATCAGAAAAGAGTAAAAGACACCTACCCTTTTATAAATAGAGAAAGACATTTTGATACTTATTTTTGTTTCATTTTTATTGTTAGTACATTGCTGCCAGTGGGGAATCCATCATTGGAACTATTACCGCCAAAACAGGTGATTACTTTCGTGTTGATATAGGTGCAGCTCATGTCGCTATTTTACCATATCTTTCCTTTGAGGGTGCTACAAAACGAAACAGACCCAATTTAAGTGTACACTCACTTGTATATTGTCGAGTTGCAATGGCGAACCGTGATATGGAAGCAGAGTTGGAGTGTATCAACCCAAGCTCTGGTAAAGCGGATGGATTTGGTGAGTTGAAAGGAGGCTTTGTGTTTACTTGTTCACTCGGATTATGTAGAAGGTAAAATAAGAGAGAGAGAGATTAATAGAATAAGATATTAAATGCTCAATGATAGACTACTTGATCCCCACACACCCATTTTAACCTTTTTGGGTGAGCATTTCCCTTTTGAAACAGCGGTTGGTATGAATGGACGTGTTTGGGTTAATTCAGAGGATGCACAGCGTACAATCTTGATATCAAATGCCATCCAGAATTCAGAATATTTAAGTACGGAGGAGTGTAAAGAGATGGTTCAGAGTCTTGTGAATCAATTATAAACAGAGTACCCAATTTCATGTAAATAAAATGAGTAAAAATGAGTGATAAATGCCATTTTTATTTATAGAGCGTATTTCAGGGCCTTATTACAAAGGCTGTTAAAAGCAACCTTGTTAAATATTTTGAATTGCATTGACAGCTTTAAACTCATCCATACAGGACTGCTTTTTCTCTTTTTTTTTGTTTTTGCTCTTTTTTACGCTCTTACTCTTCGTTTACAGGGTAAAAATATGGTGGAAAAAGTAGATAATAAAAGGCCTCTTGAGGAAGAACAAGTAGACGAGAAGAACGAAGGGAACAAAAGAGTAAAAACCACCGAGTCTGGTTTTGGAACAAGAGTATTAAAAGAAGAAAACAACGTCTTTGACCATAATGCCTGGTAAATGACAATATACAATAGTAACAAGCGCTAAATCTATATCAAAAGGGATAATGTAGAATGGGATGAAGAGCAAGAAAAGATAGCGCAAGATAAAGTAGCTCAACAAATGGAATATCCAGTACCAGAAGAAGAGCAAGGTGAGGTTTTTGTATATGTGTATGAATTTATACAGCAAGAATATTTATAAAGTATGATATTATAGAATTATATTATAAAGATCCAGCCAGTTTTTGGAATACATTCTATCAAAAGAACGAAAACAAGTTCTTCAAGAATAGAAATTGGTTAAAAATAGAGTTTCCTGAATTGTTTGAAACTAGTAAAGCAGAGGTAAAAGAGAGAGGACAAATAAGGGGATTTTTCATTAATATGATTTACAAAAGGCTGGTGAGAAAAAGGTCTTTGAGATAGGATGCGGTGCAGGCAACACACTATTTCCATTATTAGAACAAAATGAAAATCCTGATCTGTTTGTTTTTGCAGCGGACTATTCAAGCACTGCAGTAGATCTTGTAAAAAACAACAAACAATATGACCCTACACGTTCATTAGCATTTGTATGGGACCTGACTAGTGAGGATATACCAAAGGACATTGAACCTGGGTCTTTGGATATGATTGTATTGATATTTGTATTTTCTGCATTGGCATCTGAACAATGGGAACAGGCAGTCAAGAATATTACCAAGGTAGATACTATATATATATGTTACTATAGTAGCAATAATAAATACTCTTGTGATAGATGTTGAAACCAGGTGGATTAGTTATGTTTCGTGATTATGGACGATATGATTTGGCACAGTTGCGTTTTAAAAAAAACCGTTTGCTAAAAGACAACTTTTACATTCGTGGCGATGGGACACGCGTGTATTTCTTTACACCAGAGCAACTTGAAAAGGAGATATTCAATCATTTTGATATTGTACAGAATTCAGTGGATAGACGCTTACTGGTGAACCGCCAACGACAATTAAAGATGTACAGGGTTTGGCTTCAAGGGAAATATAGAAAGAGGTTACCTGATTCCTCTTGTTCTCCTTAATTTATTTGTCTTTTGTCTGTGCTTAGAGAAGATCTAGTGGTCTTAAGGGGAATGCGAGACTGTTTTTATATATATGTGTGTGTGTATATATAAAATCAAAAAATCAAGGAGTCCAAACTTTCTCCATAAAATAAAAGTAACTCTAAATACACAATTGACAGCAATAGATAAAGGTACAAATCAAGATTACTTTTATATATCAAATATTGGTATTTAGTAAAACATATAAATGACACAATATGTTATACTATTGTGCCCGTGATAGAAATAAGCAAAAGATAGTCTCTTTTGAATAGTTTTACACGTTACCGTTGGTCGGAATAGACTTTGCGGTCTATTTCCTACAGTGCGATGGAAGGAGGTTGCGAGGGAAAAGAGAAAAAGAAAAAAAAAAGGGGGGGGGGACATAAAGATCAGCAATATTTGATAAAGTAACCTTTTTACTTGAAAAACAAAAAACAAAAAAAAGGTAACGTTTTGATTGAAAATCAAAATAACCTTGGTAAAGTTCAAATAAGATCATACCTCTCGGACCATAATTCAATCAATGATCCGAGAAAATAGATAAGCTCTTTACCATAATTAAAATGATCTTTAAACTGTATAAACAAACAGAATAATTATCAATAAAGTTTGAGATATCTTTTGCCTTGATTATTAAATAGAAAACTACCTTTTGAATAATAGTAAAAAAAAAAAAAAAATGATACCAATGCGAGGACAATTGGTATACAAAAAGGACCCTCCCTTTTTTCTTTCTATATAAAAGTCTAAATATATATAAATCTAGTTAATATTTAGACTATCATAAAGCTACTTCCATGCTGAGCCCTGGACAAAGAAGCAATACTTGCATACTCCTATTGAAATCTGGACGGAATTAAAGTAACAACATCAAATACTAGAAATAACAACAATAGCAATAATAGCTTATGTCAAAAAGATGGTTTATTTATTATATATGTATATAATATTTACTTTATTTATTTTTCAGATAAAGAACGAGTTTAATTGGAAAGTCTAACATTAAATAATATATAATAATCTAATAATGTATATATATATTAGCTTGTAATAAAACAATGATGATGATGACAATAGTGTTACTCAACATATACTACCACACATACATATATATAAATATGCTAGTACAACCACTCTTATAATCCATTCAGCAGCAGCAACAACAACAACAAAAAACAAGGAGTTCATTGATGTTTGCATTTACACTGCTTCTGCTGTCACTAGGATGCAAATGAAGGATGTGCAGCACGTTTAAACAATATCTCTCGAAAAAAAAGTATTTATTAGTCTGTCTGTTTTAAACCCTTTCTCGACTTTTTTTTTTTTTTCTTCTTTCTTTTCTTTTTAATAGCAAAAAAAAAAATTATATCTGATGGTATCTCTACGTCAGCTTGTTGCGCTGGCAGCATGTTTGACATTTTGCTTTGCTCAGCGAAGCTCAGATAGTAATACAATATCCTCTACTAATTCTAATTCTACATCAAACACACCAGCAGCCCCAATAAGTAAATAATTTATATATAATAATAAGAAACCTGTTTGAACAAGATGTATTAATCTATATCCATTCCACAATTTATAAATTTATATTAGATCTCTGTACAGACTATCCCGATACTGGTATTTGTAAGGTAATGACATTTCCTATTTACTGATTTCAGAAAAAAAAAAACAAGAAATTAGAACTAATTTTTTATTTATTTATTTACTTTATAACCATGTAGGGCTATGTAAACTATAAGGTCTTTACAAAAGGAGCACCAGTTGCCATGATTGAGAAGAATTTAATGAGTCTGACCAATTTAACTGCTTTCATGGGCAAGATTGCTCCCTCTTGTGTAGACGCCTATTATCGATATGCATGCTCATTCGCTTATCCAAAGTGCAATGATGCTGGTAACGGACGTAAGTTTGCTACAGAAAAGTACATTTTTATACGTATTCACTCACACTATTTTATTTTAGCTATTATGGGATGTACACAAGACTGTTTGGATGCTCAGTTTCAATGCAAGAATATCTTTTTGATGACTGGAAAAGGAGAATTACCTAATTGTAATGCTTCATCCCCTCTCACTGGCCAACCCTTTACAAATTCGAGTACCTGTAATCATATCCCTCCAAGAATTCCTGATCCAAATGTGCTTTACGATCTTTCGAGTGTTCCACCAGGTGCAAACATGAAGACATGTCCATTTCCATTTTTGAGGGATCCTTTAGCAGTACCTGGTTCTACTGCTACTACAAGTCCTATTTATTGTAGATCAGGTTGTTGTATTCCTTGTCCCGCCCAAGATTATGTAAGAGACTTTCTTTTTTTTTTTTTTGGACCAAATGAACCAACTAACTCTTTTACAATTCTAGTTTTATCCTATCGGATGGGCAAAGCATGGCTTTTTGGCTGCTGATATTTTACGTTTCATTTCCTCCATCTTCTCCTTCTTTATGATGATCAGCTACTTTGTCTTGCCCGACAAGAGAAGACATCCTTCTCTGCTCATCTTGAATCTCTCTGTTACTATCTTCTTGTTCAGTATGATTGGTTATTTCTCTATTGGTGATCCCAAGAAGCTTCAATGTGCGAGCGCAGTTGCTCCTAGTACCCAAGACAACAACCCCGTTTGCGCCGTTCAAGGTGATTAGAGTTTATATATATATATATATATATATATTATATACAATACTCATTTTCTTTCTTTTTAAAAAAATAGGTGCCCTTTTGATTTTCTCTGCTCTTGCTACCTGTTGCTGGAGTGCTGCCCTGATTGTCAATTTGCATCTGCACACCGTATGGAACTCGAATTTCTTTACAAACCGATACTGGATGTTAAACATCCTATGCTGGGGTTATCCTGCATCCGTGATGGCTGCAGCATTGGGCTTACACCAGGTCAAATTCGAATTTGCCAATTTATGCCTGGTCTCGGTCGATAAGATCTTTGCACTCTTCTTTTATCCTATGGCCGCTGTTGTATGTCCTGCTTTTGTTGTTCATATTGCAACCTTCTTCCATATTGCTAAGGTAAAAAGAACTTTTTTGTCTTGTTTTTATATATATCCACATACTAAATATGCTGTAAATAATAGATGGCTGTTCGTGAGAGTAAACAAACGGAAGCTACCCGTGCAGCTGAGGAAAATAATGGTCAACGTCGCCACAAGCACATGTTGACTGCTGTACAGATCCAGTGGCGAGCACTTTTATTAGCTGTTGTATCAAGTGGTACTGTTGTCTTTTACTGGGTAAAGTAGTGATACAAGCTCTTCAGTTCCATAACAAAAAAAAAAAAAATTAAACTTGTTTTTTCTTCCATTTTAGATTTTCTATTTCACCCAAATCCATCGTATGGTAAGTCTTGAAAAGGATATGAGTATTACCAATCACTGGCTTGAATGTATGGTATCCCCTGGTGGCGATCAAAACAGTTGCGTGGACATCATTGCAGACCATTTACCACCCTTTGGCCTTATGATCTTTGCAGAATCTATTGTGAGCATGTTGGGTATCTGGTTGTTTGTAATCTTTGGCAAGCGATCCATGTGGCGCGAATGGAATGATCTTATTTATGATTTAAGATTATCGTGGAGAACAAAGGGAAAAAATGAAAAGAGCAGTGAACAGTTCTTTGCTCTTTAGAACAAAAAAAAAAACACAAAACTACATCTTCATTTTTTACACTATTATTATTATTATCGTATACATAATATTAATTACCTCTCTCTATCTCTATCTGGAATAAGCAAATAAAAAATTAAAAAAAAATATAATGATAATAGTATTGTGAGTTTGGTAACATTTTGGTGTTAGACAGAAAAAGGAAAGGTGAGAGACCTCAAATCATCTAGATTTCAAAGTTCTCGGTAATGCGTGAATCTTTAATTCAAATATATTTGAATAACACTCTTTTTTCTTTATCATAGTATGTTTTGGTAGAGAAATAGGATTTGCAGTGCATAGTTAGCATATATAAAACAAATGTGTAAATAAAGAAGATCGCAAAATACTATTATTATATGTATTTACATTTACTTTTTTTAGAGGTTCATGTCTATGTATATATTAAATAAAATAATAAAACTATGCTTCAATAGCAATGTTTTACTATTACTATTGTGTTTTCTACTTCAATATTTTAGATGTTTACTGATAAAGTAACATTGTCAACAATTAAAAAAGTCATGTGATAATACTTAGAAAAAAAAGTACTCAAAGCAAATGTTATGTTGATAACATGCATCTAGTACTGCCAAACTCCCCCCCCCCCTCAAAAGCATCTTAATGCACAGTCATTTTAAAGTGATCCAAAGGGACTTGCACTTTCAACGTTAGTGTATACAATAAAATAATATACTTTGATACAAACTTATTAAATTCATAAAATGAAAAACTTCTTTTTTATATATATCCGATGTATATGCAAAGTCATAGAGCGACATATCGGTAAACAGTACATATCGAACCCAAAAATTTAGTTTAACATCACTTTATTTTTCTATCATTTCCATTTTCTTTTGAAGATGCCCTGAATTATAGAAATAATCAAAATATAACCATAATAAAAGTAGCTTGAATTGCATTTAGAAGCTTTTTATATAAAGAGAGAAGAGTAAAATTCTAATTTTAGAGTATGCTACATGACTATCATGAACTTCAAGTTGTTTGTGAAAGAATAGTATGACTTTTTCAAAAACCAGACCTTGAGTACTTACTAATAGTGCTTTCATGGACAAAAAAAAAACAGATAATACTTAGTATACTAGTAGTATTCAAATGTATTACTATTCGAATCAAAAAGTGATGTGGATGTAAAGATATCCCCTTCTTATTATATAGACAAAACATTATGTGTAAATTTACTGATTGAATAACAGCTAAGACATTACAAATGAATTTTTCACTACAAATTATGTGTAATCACGACCAAGTATTTTTTTGAGGGTACCAGAAAAAAGTTGGTATTTTTTTGTTCACTAACTTATGGGGATTTATTT
>MU622300.1:178974-213382 GCA_025399235.1 Backusella circina FSU 941
GCCTAGTTTGACAATACTAATCCATACTTAAATTCCACTTCTTATTATAAAAATAGTGACAAGAATCTCTAGAATTAATATAACTTTTATTTTACTTGATATCTATTTGTTTATCTGCTAGTTTGGAGAAGAAAGAGCTAACATGTTACCATAGTAAACCAGCAGTCGATTAAACATCTCTCTGATCAAGCTTTTTTGCAAGTGAAGACAGGCTTCACAGCAGCCCTCTATTATATAACTATATACGAGATGTATAATAAAAATAGACATCTGAAATCTAAAAGCAATACTTTGATATATTATGCAGTAACCAAATTCCTCGTTCCACTGTAGATGGGTCTTGCTTTCCGTAAAAAAAAAAGCAATGGTTACACAGCCCCAGACCCCATTAAAAAGCAATGACGTTTTAAAACTATATTTTTTCTCTCTCTTTCTTCTTTCTTCTCTCTTCAACTCTCTCTCTCTCTCTTTTTTTTTTTACACTTCCCCGTTTCTTTTTTTCAATATGGCACCACAAAAAGACGTGTATAATCCACTTTTATTTGAAATTGCTTGGGAGGTAGCAAACAAAGGTATGTGTATCAAGTTTTCATTTTATTTTACTTTTTTCTAAATATCCAAATATACTATTTAAAAAAAAAAGTGGGTGGTATCTATACAGTCATCAAAACCAAAGTACCAGTGACAGTTCGCGAATTTGGTGAGCGATACTGCCTGATTGGCCCACTCTCATGGAAAACGGCTCCTATGGAAGTTGAGCAAATTGAGCCAACTGGTAAAATCAAGGCATGTTTGGATAAAATGTCTGAACAAGGTGTACGTTATTTATTTGGTCGATGGCTTGTGGAGGGTGCTCCTTATGTGCTCTTATTTGATACTGCTAGCGTAAGCTCCAGATTGGATGAGTGGAAGGGTGATCTTTGGCGTGTAGCTGGTATTCCTAGCCCAGCTGGTGATCAGGAAACAAATGAGGCCATCTTATTTGGTTATCTTGTTGCATGGTTTCTTGAAGAGATATCAAATATGGTAAAAGACCTTTTTTTATAAAAAAAAAAAAAAAAAAAGCATTGTTAACACGCTTGTTTTCATATAGTATCAAACAAGTCATGATTCACTTCCTCCAGCCATTATTGCCCATTTCCACGAATGGCTTGCAGGCTGTGCTATCCCACTCATTAAACAACGCAAGCTGGATCTCACTACCATTTTTACTACCCACGCCACACTTTTGGGACGTTATCTTTGTGCCGGATCTGTTGACTTTTATAACAACTTGCGTAACTTTGACGTGGATCAAGAGGCCGGAAAGCGTGGCATCTACCATCGCTACTGCATTGAGAGAGGGGCTGCTCACTGTGCAGATGTATTTACTACTGTGAGTCACATCACTGCTTATGAGAGTGAGCATCTTTTAAAGCGTAAACCAGGTAAGACAAACATCCTAAAAGAAACAAAAAGGAAATAATCTCATTCGTGTGTCTTTTTTTTTTTTTTTCAAACCAAGATGGTGTATTACCAAATGGATTAAATGTGGTTAAATTCCAGGCAGTACACGAGTTTCAAAACAAACATGCGTTGGCAAAAGAAAAAATCAATGACTTTGTTCGTGGTCACTTTTATGGACATTATGACTTTGACCTTGACAACACTGTTTACTTCTTCACTGCCGGTAGATATGAATATAGAAACAAGGGTATTGATATGTTTGTAGAGTCACTCGCACGTAAGTCATTTTAAAAGTGTGTATATGGTAAATAAATAACAAAAACATTATATAGGTTTGAATGAGCGTTTGAAGGCCGCCAAATCAAACACAACCGTTGTTGCCTTTATGATCATGCCAGCTTCTACACACTCATTTAATGTAGAAGCACTCAAGGGACAGGCTGTTACAAAACAATTAAAGGAGACAGTGAGCGAGGTACAACATCGTATCGGAAAGCGTATCTATGAAAGTGCTTTGCGTGGCGAGGAGCTGGATCCTGCTGAGCTTCTCTCTAGTGAAGATAAGGTTCTCTTGAAACGTAGAGTGTTTGCTCTCAAGAATTCAAACTTACCCACCATTGTGTCCCATAACCTTGTTGATGAAGCGAATGATCCCGTCATCTCACAACTCAAACGTCTCACACTCTACAATAAGTCCGATGACCGTGTCAAGGTTATATTCCATCCCGAATTCCTAAACGCTAATAATCCACTTTTGGGCTTGGATTATGAAGATTTTGTAAGAGGTTGTCACTTGGGCGTATTTCCTTCTTATTATGAACCTTGGGGTTATACACCAGCTGAGTGCACAGTGATGGGTGTGCCATCTATTACAACCAAGTAAGTGTTATATATTGCGTGTGTTTGGGTTTCGGTCACATGCTGACCTTTCCTCTTCCTTTAGTCTATCAGGTTTCGGCTGTTATATGGATGAAAACATTGAAAACTGTGAAGACTATGGTATTTACATTGTAGATCGCCGTCTCAAGTCCGTTGAAGAATCTATTCAACAGCTCTCTGAACAAATGTTCCGATTCTGTCAAAAGACCAGACGTCAGCGTATCAATCAACGTAACCGTACTGAAAGACTCTCGGATCTACTAGACTGGAAGCGTATGGGCTTGGAATACATCAAGGCACGTCAACTCGCCCTACACCGTGTCTATCCTGATTCATTTGTAGAGGATGATGATGATGTTGAAGATACAACACCTGCCAAGATACCTAAACCACTCTCTGCACCTGCATCTCCCCGTATCCGCTATTTAGCAAATGGCTATATTGGTGACGCTGAAGAGGAGGAAGAAGATGATGGCTTTGTGCTACCCCAAAAGAAGGAATTTCCCGCTTTAAGAAAACAGGGGGAAAATGCATCACGCGAACAAGAATTACTAAGTGAGGGTGATATTAAAACGCTAAACAAATTAACATTAGAGGAAAAAAAGCAAAAGCATCATTAATTAATAAATAACAACCCATATATATATATATTTATATTTGTCTCTCGTTTAATAATATATAATCAATGTACAATGTCATCCCATCATTTAGATAGACCAGCCCTTTTACATAACTCTCTAAACTCATTTAAATCAATAATACCATCTCTATCCAAATCTCCTTGGTTCATCATTTCCATGACCTGCTGTCTTGACCAGTCTTCATTTTGTTCTTTACATACGCGAATAAGTGTATCCAGCGTTATTGCATTCAAGTTTCGATCTATTAGCATATTAAATGCTATGTCTGTACCTAATATTTCATCCTCATTATCATCATTATCATCATTGTCGTCTTGTTCTTCAGGGTTTTCGGGTACATAATCATCGGTATTCTTTTTAAAATGTTTATCAATCCTATGTACAACGTGTATATTTATATATTCCATTTCATTTTACCCTTAATTCAATCACCAAATCAACAAAGTCATCAACGGCCATTAAGCCCTCCTTTTCTCTGCCAACACTTGCGAATAGATCAGGTAGATCATCTTTTGACATTGTCAGATCAAGTTGAGCTAATGCCTTAAGTAAGTTTGGACCATCAAGAAGACCTACGTTTTCACCATCATGTTTTGAAAATACTATTCGTACTTTATCAGTAAAAATAGGTAGTATTTATTATGTTATATATAGTGCACCTTGTTTTATATGTTTCTTCGTCAAGTTTTCCATATTTAAAAAGGTTATAAGTGAAGACGTAAAAAAACCAAAAAAAAAAAAAAAAAACTGCGCAGTTTTTTAAGCTGTTATGCAATTTTTAGAGACTCAATCTGCCCAATAAAGGTTAGATAAAACTAGATACACTGAGTCAAAGTAATTGAAAAGATAGAGTAACTGACTCTCGTAATAACATATACTTTGCTAGCTCAAACTCCGTTTTTTTTTTGTTTTTTAAAAAAAAAGCACTTTAGCCAATCCCATACACAATTATCACAATACAATACAAATACACTCCCTTTGTCGATGCTGTTAAAATGATTATATACTTTCCAGTGACTTTTTATTACAATTATCTTTTTGCTTTTTCGTAAATACAGATCTATGTGCTGCGGGCGAATTCAACTCTAAGAATGAGATTATCGTAACCGTAACCATTAATAGCCTGTTGAGCTCTTTCAGCATTTTCACGATCATGGAATGACACAAAGGCAAAGCCCTTGCAGAGGTTTGTTTCACGATCACGGGCCAAGTATACACGAGCAATGCTACCAAAGCGGTTGAAAAGATCGTAAATATCGCTATCAATGACATCCTCTGACAAGTTGGTAACACGTAATGTGGCAGAATCATCGCGCTTCTGATCGCGCATGGATTCACCAGCACTGGGAGCTCCACCCTTATTACGAAGATGGGGGGGTGTGTATTTACTGAGGCCAGAGGCACCACCGGCAGATTCTGTTGCGGCTACGTCGCCAGTATCTAGCTTTACGGCCTCGATAGTAGAAGCAATTTCTTCCAAAGGCTGCATGGTGTCCTTGTAAGGACATTTTGATGTGAAGTGCTCTCCCTTACAGATACGACATGCGATGTTTTTGGTCTTGAGTTGACTTTGAATCTTACTCTTGGCTTCCTCTTCTGCGACAGTTTCAACATTCTAAATAGTCAATGCGTTAAGAACATACTCATATCCTCATATATATCAAATGTGTGTGTGTGCTTTTTTACCTTGCCAGTGTTGGAGCCCAATTTAAGGGGAATGTTTTCACCAATGGTTGTAGTGGACATATCGGGTCCAGGCTTCTTTCCCTTTTCCTCACCAAATTTTTCCCATTTTTTACGTTGAGCGACAGCCTTGTTGACATGTTCGGTAACAAGCTTAGCACGAAGTTTACGAGTAATCTAATAACAAAAGAGGAAAAAGATAAATATCACTGCTAAAAAAAGAAAAAAAAAAAAAAAGAAAAACCCGTCTCGTCGCAAAATCATACCTTGACTTTTTTACCATCTTCATTATCTTTGAATTCGATAATTACTTTGTTTCCATCTTCATCAGTATAAACTTGGTTCTGGAAAGCATCTGATAAAAAAAAACATGTTATTAAACAAGTCGTGCCATTATTATATTCGCCAATATTTATTTTACCCTCTTCATCCTCGTATTCATCAGCCCAAGATGTCTTGGTAGGTGTTCTATTCATCAAATGGGTTAGTTTCTCTTGCGATTAAGCCAAAAGTATACATAAATTCCATACATAGTATCAATAGCCATTTTTAAAAAACAAGATGATCAACCCGACGCTTTTTTGTAATTGCTGCTCCTTTTTCATTTTTTTTTTCGTTGAAAGCGCTCCAAATAAGCCACTTCGACGTCATCTGCGGAGAATGAATATATACTCTCTCTATTGTACACCTTTTGATGATAACGAGAGTCAAAATCACTCTATATCAGTTTATATACTGTCATTCATCAGTTAGCAGAAGGATTTGAGGATAGATGGGCTGATTCAAAATACATAGTAAGGTTTTTTGTTGTAAACTGTTGGAAGAGTATTCCGAAAGGACTCTAACGATCTGATTTTGTCTATTGTCTTTCGGGCTCTTTTTATAAAAAAAAAGTACAACACTTTAAATAGGATTGAGTTCATGTTTTGAAATTGAGTCAACTATCTTAATATGAAAAGGAAGCAGATAGTTTAATGTCTTTTAAGATTTCTTTTTCATTTTTTTTTTTTTTTGCATAGAGAATATCTCTGGCGTGATAAACCAATAATGTACCTCATTGAAAGAAACAGTAGAATACAACTCTTATATCTCTCGGATATATAAAAAGGGATAGTAGTATTGTATTTACATCATTTATTTCAGATTGATTACCCTAAAACACACACTTTTTTTTTAAAAAAAAAGATTGTTTATTTTTCTTTAAGGTTTTAGATTAATGTCATTGTTCAATATAATTAAAAATAAAAACATGTAACCAAATTATCGTTTTTAATTCAAAAATAGCAGAAGCTGTTTGTATCTCCCACTTTCCTGCTCCAGTTATCTATTAGCACGCCCAATTGGAAATGTCTTGTACATAGAAAGAGATAGTTTGAAGAGAATATATCTCTTATGTTAAACACGAAAATCCCCCCCTTTTTTTTGCGGAGTAAACATGTCAGATCATGATTGCAGATCACCCATAGACTTCCAACTATGATTTTTTGTTCTATATGATATAAATTCTCAAGTTGCAGGATGCTCTACAAAAGCTGATTCTAGGAAAAAGGATGGTACGGACAGAGCTTGGAGGCAATCAAAAAAAATAATTCATTCCTGCCAAATATGAAACACCAGCGTCAAAAACAACAAGCACCATGTGGATTGATCAGTATTTTCATTGATGGTGACAAAAAAATGATATAAAACACGAACTTGATACTGATTTCAGCTCTGAGGATTCGGAGCATTAATGATCCGAGCCGAGTGGTCCATCTTTTTGGTCAAAAGATACTCACTGTTGCTAAAAAGTAATATAATGCAACCGAGTTCTTTAAATGTTTAATATAATTGTTCTACTTTCTTATGTTTATAGTCTTCTTCATTTTTTTAATAGACAAGATAGTTAGATTAAAATAAACAGACACTCTGTGTGTGGTTTCATACATAGGTCTTGTCACACAACGAACTGTTAAGATGGTTTCTTAAGCAAAAGTAAGGCCATAATATTTATGAACTATTTTTATTGATCAAAGTCATTAGCGTCATAGTATATTTTTATAAATGTTAAACAAACAGAGAAAGAGATTTAAATAGGCATAAATGAACAAGTATAGAAAAAATAAAAAAGATCCATGCTATTTATATGAATATGCATACGACTGCATGAAATGTGATCAAGAGATGGATCAGAACTGCGCACATTTAGTGCCCTTTTCTGAACTTTAAAATCAAAGAAAGGTCGATATGAGATTTTGAAGTAACAATAGCTTCTTTATAAAATAAACTTGTCTTGTTGCAGAAAATAGAAATATTATATGATTTGAACTCTATAGTCTGATACGTGTTTTCCTTTTCAGAAATATTACTCTGTAAACAGAATAAAAACAAACAAAAAGGCTGTGTTCAAGTGGAACTTGAGAGAGTTTTTGAACAAAATCTCAATTTGTGTTTGGTGGATGGCCCTTCTTTTTTAGTATCAAAACAATGCATAACATATACATGGCCTCATCTCTCTAAAAGTTATATTATTGGCTAATATTTCGTTTAAAAATGATCTAACCATTCTTTTTTTCTCACTCTCTTCTTTCGCCTTCTTTTTTTTTTGTCTCTTCACTGAAAAAAAAAGATGTCATTAACAATACCGTCTTATCTCGAAGGACCTATTAACACCCTCACCGAGGTCTATGCTGATGTTATCGCGTTAACAAAGAAAAACAAGACGCTTAGTATTAGCGCAGCTATTCTTTTACTATTTGCTTATCGCCTTAATAAAAAGATGACTCCACCAAAGGTGCTTCGTCCGATCCCATACTTAAGTTACTTTACCTATATCAGTGCCATGTATAATAGATACTCACCGTTGGAAAAAGCACAAAAATATAGTTTACCACTTTTGAATAGTAAAGCAAATAATGGCATATATATGGTAAACCCCCCTATCCATATAAATAGAATAAATCATTTTATGCCCACTCTTTTTTTTTTTTTTTTTTTAATCAATGCACCAGCGATATGGTAGAGCAGGTTGGGAGATTCATACTAGCAGCCCTGAGGCCATAAAAAAAGTCTTCTTAAATGCAGGTTAATACACACACACACAAAAAAAAAAAAAACCATTGGAATATATATATACTCACTGTTGTTAAAATCAGATCTCTTTCCAAAAGAAACATTAAACACGAAAAGCCTCAGGCACTCATTACTCTACAAGTTCTTTGGAAAGCCCAATATATTGACACTCAATGGAAATGCATGGAAAGAACACCGAAAACTGGCCAACCCAGCATTCCAGCGTTCAATGCCAGTCATTACCTTTGGACAATTAACACAACAGCTCTTTACAGAAATAGATAGAAATGAAGTAGTTGAAATTACAGATTTGATGACAAGATTAACACTTGATGCGATTGGAAAAGCCGGATTTGGTAAATACATATATATTATTTCAATTAAGATAATAATTGAATATGTTGAGTTGAAATAGATTTCGACTTCGGTTCTTTGACAGATAAAGATAATGAATATGTAAAAAATTACCACTCCATCATGCAAGGTATTCGTAATCCCTTATTTTTCCTGTTTCCCATTTTGGAATCCAAATTTCTATGGATGTTTCCAAAACGACAAAGAGTACATGACGATTTGGATCAATTGACAAAGATGATTGAAGGCATAATTGATAAGAAACGACTTAAGATTCAAAATGGAGAGGAAAATAACTTGCAAGAGAACGAAAAGGATTTGTTATCATTGATGTTGGAAAGTGAATTTAAAGGGGAAGGAAAGTTAACAACAGAAGAATTGACGGTACCTTTTTTTTTTTTTTTTTTTTTTTTTTACTTTTTAAAAGGTTATAGTTGTATACTAAATATATAAAAGAGTACGATTTGTATCTTTTTTGCGGCAGGACATGAGACTACTGCTTATTCATTATCTTCAGCATTGTATCACCTGGCAAAGCATCCAGAGATTCAACAACGTGCAAGAGAAGAGGTGATTCAAATTCTGGGTGATGAACCAAATGATGTTTTGCCAACGATTAAAGATACACAAAATATGGCTTTTGTCAATCAGATTATAAAAGAGGTAAAGAAAAAAAGATTATTTTTTTTCCTTTCTTATTCAAATATTTCAATTTAGGTGCTTCGAATGAACCCACCAATTACATCTACATTTAGCCGTAAAGCTACAGAAGACTGTGATATCAGTGGTTACTTTATACCAAAAGATACTCGTGTTATTGTCAATGTACTAGAGGCACATTACTCTGAAAAAAACTGGACTGATCCATTTGTATTTAATCCTGATCGATTCACTGAATCGGAAAAGATTCAAAGTATGACTTGGATTCCATTTGGGAGCGGTGTACGACAGTGTATTGGGTTAAGTTTTAGCCTGGTAGAACAGAGAGTTGTATTATCCATGTTGTGTAAGTTTTTATTTTTGTTTATGCCGACTATAAGAATTCGTTATTCACATAGTGATAATTATAGTACGAAAATATACTTGGGTTTTACCTGATGATTCTATTCATCAAGAGTCGCTAAAGACAAAAGGCCAAGGTTTAGTTGGGCCAATAGACCTGGACATTAAATTCAAAAGAAGATACTAGACTGTTTTCTTGGATATCATTATTTATTATAAAATACTATGTAAAAAAAATTACAATTATGTCATACTATTAAATCATATGCTTGACTCGATAAGCTGTAAAAAAAAACAGGTCGTATTATGTTTGGTTGCATCAAAAAAAAAAAAAAAAAAAGTCTTACGGTCGCGCTGTTTCAAGGGTACGGTTGAATAGCTTAACATGCATTAAATGCAGGATAGTTTGACATATGTTAATGCTTGAATAATTCTATATTTACTGAAAGCTGAATTTGACTTATGTTAAGGGTTGAATGATTTGGCTAATAGCTTCTTTTATTTAAAATTCAGAGGTTATTTTGCTAATAAAAAAATCATCCGATCAGTCTATACATTCATACACTATGTCGCATTAAGAATATATAAAAACATATCGATATTGCTGTTGTTAAAATATAAAAAATACAAACCCAAACGTAACTTTGTATGCTAGGAAAGGATACAACAACTGAGTTTGTATAGAGTAAAAAAAATAAAGCATGAATGTTGTTTGTTTACCATACAATATACAAAATTGAATGTATTTTGTATATTAGATTATGCATGTTACGGTTTTGTTTACGTACTTTCAATATAAACATTTCATTATAAGCGTTATGAAACATTGTTTCCTTTTCAGGATGTTTTTTTTACCATGACGTCTATCTATTATTAAGTGATCTTTTTGTTTTCTTTTTCTCTCTCTCTCTCTCTCTCTCTCTCTTATTCACTTTATTATTATTATTATTAAGCATGTCAAGTACTTCTCTCTTCAAGTGGATGGGCAGGGTAAAGTATCTCTTGTTTTTTTTTTTGTTGGTTGTATTTGCTTTTAATAGTATTCTTTATATAGAGTCAATCCGAAAAGACCATTGTTGAAAATGACCATGTTGACGATGGTGAACGTCGATTTGGTTTAGAAAATGTAAGCAACTTTGTTGTCTTTCTTTCTTTTATATATATTTTAAAACTAATATTTCTTATATTTCTCTCTTTCAAAATTAGTTTGGAAACACTTGGTAAAAAAAGAAAGAAGAAAATGACCATGATAAAGAGATATTAACTTGTTTTGGGTGTGGGTTATTCAGTTATAGTAACTCTGTTCTACAAGCTCTGTATTACTCACGACCCTTTAGAGAATGCGTATTAAATTTCCCTCAGCCAAAGTCCTCCATCGTACCCTTGCCTGAATCCAATGATCATGGCTACTTTTCAGCGTCTCATTCACCCAACAACACCAACAATAATAATAATACCAAACTGAATGGCACGAATTTACCTAGCACCAATAATAATAAAACTCCAGGAGCAACTGTCTCGCCCACACCAAATGAAAAGGACTGTAACAATATCAATGTTGCGTCTGGTATGGAAGCGACTGTCTTTTCTGCATTGAAGGATCTGTTTTGGAAAGTGGCAACCAATAAGAAAAAGACGGGTGTGATTGCACCCATCAATTTTATAAACAAGATTAAAGAAGAAAATGGTAAAATAAGAGATAAGTACACAAATTAGAGAGATATTGAACCTACGTTAGAGCTATTTAGATCAAGTATGCATCAGGATGCTCATGAATTCTTAAACTATCTTTTGAATACAATTGCAGAGGATGTCCAAAAGTATCAAAATGAACATCCAAAGAAGAATGGTAAATAGAGTTTTTTTTTTTAAAAAAAAACAAAACAAAACAAAACAATAATAATAACCCAACTCTCTCTCTCTCTATAGATACAAGTCAAACTTGGGTGAATCAACTCTTTGAAGGTATATTCTCCAACGAAACCAAGTGTCTAAGCTGTGAGACGGTAACAAGCCGAGATGAATCATTTATGGATCTATCCATCGATGTTGAGATGAACTCATCCATCACTTCATGCTTACGTCAATTCTCAGCAAGCGAAACACTCTGCCATAAAAACAAGTATTTTTGTGAGGTGTGTTCGGGTTTACAGGAAGCAGAGAAGAGAATGAAGATTAAGAAGTTGCCAAATATATTGGCATTGCACTTGAAACGATTCAAGTATCAGGAGGATTTGCAGAGGTTTATAAAGTTGACTTGTCGGGTTGTTTTTCCATTGGAATTACGGTTATTTAATACAGTAAGCTGCTGGTATATATTGTGGAGGGGGGTTAGATGCTAATAATATACAACAGAGTGATGATACAGAGGATGCGGATAGAATGTATGAACTTTGGGCTATTGTAGTTCATATTGGAAGGTAAATACTATATATATATATATATATATAAATGGGTGTATATATATTTATATATTATACGTACTAGTGGTCCACATCATGGACATTATGTTTCTGTTATAAAGAGTAATGGTCAATGGTTATTGTTTGATGATGATATTGTACTTGTAAGTGAAACAAGTGAATATATAGAATTAAGCTAATATATACACATAAAACAGGAAATACAAGAAGAAGATATTCAAAAGTACTTTAGTGATCTTCCAGGCAGTGGATCAGGATATGTTCTATTTTATCAAGCAGTAGATTTCAATCTAGGATCCATCAACCTTAATAACGGCGTGGATCTAAATAGCGAGGTGATGATCAAACCGACTCCTTCATATAAAGTATATCCCACTTTATCAGATACCACATTAAAAGAGAGAAACGACTCACTGCATCACAGCTCGGAATTCCCTACACCAGAAAGCACTCCTCCTCCACTCTCTTCTAATCCTCAAACACCTGTAACAGAGGAGAAGAAGTCACTTTGGGGTTTGGGCCGAAAAATTAGAGAAAAACGGGATAAGCGATAAAACAAATTAGAAAAAGAAAAAAGTGTTTGAGAAGCATCTGTCCACGAGTTGCAAAATAAAGCACGTTGTTTATAAACAAGTAAATAAAGAAAGAAAGGAAATATCAAGTATTACAATTTGATTTCATGCATTAATGAATTGCATAAATATACTGTAGCTATTCTATATACAAAATCAATTGACAAATATCAAAAACAGCACTGGTCAGTATATCATTATTAAAATATAAATGAGGAATTATCACTCGGTTCCATCGTTTTAGAAAACAGTTGAAACATATGGCATTTTGTAGATGTAATTTAACCCCTGGTTTTTTTAACCTTTTATTTGCAATTAACGTAAAATGACACTTCAAGACGTCTACTTTTTAATCAATTATAAATAATCGCCATTCTTCTTTTTAGCTTTTTTTCTTCTTTATTATAATAATAATAATAATAATAATAATAATAATAAAACCTGCAAGTATATAATCCCAAGTTTTTTTTTTTTACTCCTTTTCACCATCCTACTTTTTATTATTTTAGGGTAAATATATAAATTTAAAGAACTCCGTGCTTTTCTTTATTTCTTTTTCTTTTCTTTTATTAATATAAACTAATTTTATTACTTTTTAAAAAAATACTATGCTTGAAAATAGTGAACAAAAGAGAGCTACCAAGCTAAAGAAGATCTTTAAATCCCAATTAGAAGCCCAGCCCTTACCTCTTTATAAACGAACTGTATCAATTCATCACCTGGAAATATCCTCACCCATCTTGCAGCACTCTACAAGTATCTTTTCGCTCGTTACACCAACCAATCGCACCGTTATGCATCCTATAACAACACCAGAGAATCCCTTTGAACTCTATCAGCCTCACTCCCCTCCACCACCTATTCCACAAAACAGTAGTCCATGGTCTGCACCTGCCTCACCCCGCCATCACAATACCAAAAGGTCTAAAACGGTGGGTCACTCGGCAACAATCATCGAAGAGGAAGACGACAATGAGGAGATGCATAAACAACAGCTTGCATCTAGTTTGTCAGATCCTGGCCAAAAGAAGCTCGTTGACGAGAAGACATTTTTATCCAGAACTAAACCAGCAGCCAGAAGACACTCTTGTTCCTCTGCTATTAGTATCCAGGAGCGCCCTCGTCAATTTGAGATTATTCACTTTATGACGCTAAGAAAGTTAAGGGACTGGCATCGTCATAGTAAAGTGGGGTGTGAGGTGAGCCCTATCTCTGTAAAGGGTAGTAAATCCACCCCAAACAAGTTGCTAAAAGCGTATAGTGTCTCCCGAATGTGTGTGACTGATGATACAAGTGAGGAAACGGAAAGGAAAAAAAAGATGCAGGAGGAATTGGAGGATTTAATAACTGGCCGAAGGACAAGTACACTCAAACTTAGCCTGACTCCGAAGGGTCTTTGTTAGCTGGTTTTTTTTTTCCCTTTATTAGGTGTTTCTTTTTGTTAAGTTTTCGTTGTTTGGTTATCTCTGTTTTCTCCCCCTTTTTTTTTTCTTTATAACGAAGGAGGAGACATGGAAAAGAAAAAAAGAAAGCAAAACCCACTGATTAGGATTACATACACTCTATATACCCCCACTATTACTACTACTACTACTATTACTATTACTATTACTACTATTATTATTATTACAAATACTATTTGTTGCTCTAATTATTATTTTATTATAAAGAACATTTAAAGTAAAAGAGAACAAAGAATACATTATTGCTTTTACTTCACAATGTTTTTTTATTTTATTTTATAAAAGTGATATCATAGTTATTATTAAAAAAATAAGATCCATTTACTACCTTTTTTTATTTGATTACAAATGATCTACTAAGCATATTTGTTTTTTTTTTTGTAGTTTTCCCTCCCTTTTTCTTTAAGAGAGGAGAAGGTATAAAACCATGTTTTTTTTGAAAATCAGACCCATAAAGCTAAAATTTAATTTACAGTTGTGTAAAAAACATGTTTTCTAACTTTATTTACAAGAATTTAAAAAAAGGGGGGAGGGTTCCTTTCTCTCTATTGTCTTCTCTTTTTTTTATGTTATCAAGACTTGCTTTTATCCATGAAGTCGTAGAATGCTTTTTGAGGCAGTTCAACATTACCTAAGAAACAATTTTTACATATAAATAAATAGTATTCTCTCTAAACAAACGAATTTCTACTTTACCTATCATTTTCATCCTCTTTTTACCCTCCTTTTGCTTCTGTAATAGTTTCATCTTTCGAGAAACATCACCGCCGTACTGTTTTATCCAAATTAATCATAGTAATAATCATAATAATCATAATAATAACTTACACATTTAGCTGTTACATTTTTACGCATTGCTTGAACACTATATTCTATTTAGTCAACAACAAGGAGGAAGTATTTATACATTATATGCTCCTTACGTTTCTCTTGCAATGATTTTCCCTCCCAAAGCAGTTTGGATGGAGACATCAAATAACTGTCTCTGAATAACACCCTTTAACCTCTTTACCCAATCACGGCCTACCAAATCAGTTTGACTCTTATGAAGAATAATGGAAAGTGCATCAACAGGTTTCGAGTTTAATAAAACGGTCATCTAAGAAAAAAAAAAAAAGATTAAAAATGAGAATAGTGCCCCTTTGTAAAAAAAAAAAAAAAAAAAAAAGCTTACCTTTACTAAATCACTATCCTCATATCCTGCTTCTTCGTAATCAAATGATGCATAACCTGAGGATCTACTCTTTAATTCATCATAGAAGTCTGTCACTACTTCAGCTAGAGGGAGTCGATACTTCATCATGACACGCGTTTGATCCACGAAAACGTATTCGAGTTGCTCTCCACGACGACTCTAAAATATAGAAGTAAGAGACAAACTCTTCTTTTATTTATCGTTCACAAGTGAAAAAAAAAAAAAAAAACTTACTCCACATAACTCAATCAATTTCCCCATATATTCCTTTATGTATACATTCATGTTTTTAGTTACTACTACACTCATTATACACTTTCAAGTACTTACTTCTGGAAAAATCAAGGTAGCGTTCACCATGGGCTCTTGAAGTTTAGCCACTTTAAATGATCTTTCCTCAGAATCTGGAAACTCAGATGGGTTACGTACCAAACGAGAACTACCGTCTTTATAAGTAACTAAAAAAAAAAAAAAAGATGAATCGTTCCGTCTTTCTTATGAATCTATCTCTCTTTCTCTTTTCTTTACTTTTATAAGGTACAGTGGGTTGGGTTACAATAATATTTGCGTCATATTCCTATTACTCCATTTCTTATTATACAACTCTATCTCTCTCTTTCTTTCTTTCTTTCTTTGTTGTCAATTTTATCTTACGTTTTCTAAACGCTGTCTAAATACATCCATATGCAATGTTCCCAAAAAACCTAAACGCCAGCCCTGTCCAAGAGCATGACTTATTTAACCTTTTATTATTAAAAGTCATAATCACTCTATCATTCTTTATATATATACCTTGTTTCCTTGTGTACACTCACACTCGCATCATTCAACGTCAATTTCTTAATATTTTCATCCAATTTACGGAAATCATTTGTATCTACCGGAAAAATACCAGCAAACACCATGGATTGGGCAGGTTGAAAACCAGGCAACACCTCCACTGTCTGTCCCAGATGATGGAAAGTATCACCAATATGCGCCTCTGATGCACTCTTCATGCCACATACAATATAACCCACTTGTCCTGCATGTCTTTATTTATATATATTAACTTCTCTCTCTCTCCTTCATTCTATTTTCATTCATCATCACTTACAAATAACCTGTAGGGACCTGCTCAGGATGCATAATACCCACCTTTTTTTATATTATTAATATATTATATTACATATCTCAATAACGAATTTATTTATATAAATATACTTACTTCTGTGATTTCATACTTTGTACCTGAATATGCAGATACTACTTTGTCACCTTGAAAACGAACAAAGAGAGTTTAATATACATATGAAATAGATCATAGCAACAACTTACCCTTTAATAATACACCATCCTTTACACCCAACATACACACAACACCCACATATTTATCATACCATGAATCAAACAACAACCCTCTAAATGCCCTATCCTTAAATGCAACAGGAGGTGGTATCTTTTCAATCACATTGGGTAGTACTTGATCAATATTGATGCCTGATTTTGCAGAAATCTATTTTTATAAACCACACACTTAGCTTTTATTTTGCCATTTTTTGTTTTGTATTTCTTTGTTCACCTGTAATATAGCATCAGTTTCTAATTCAAAGGCACTCTCAATCTGTTGTTTGACCCTTTCAGGTTCAGCACCAGGTAAATCAATCTGTTGGGAGGAGGAGGTTTAATAATAACAGTTGCATTTGGATAAAGTTGTCACTTGCCTTGTTTAAAATGGGTATAATTTCTAAACCTTCTCCAAATGCCAGATAGAAATTGGCGACTGTTTGTGCTTGAATACCTTGTGCGGCATCGACCAAAAGGAGTGTGCCTTGACAAGCTGCGAGTGAACGGGATACTTCATAACTAAAGTCAACATGGCCCTGTGTTTTTTATCCTGTTAGTTTGTATATATTACTATTATTATTATTATTATAACTACTTTACAGGTGTGTCAATTAGGTTTAATAGATAGTCTTTTCCTTTATAGTTGTAAAACATGGAGACAGTCTAGTATTCTATTTTTAATATCCATATCTCCTTTATGTAAAAGTGGGCTATTTTTTACCTGTGCCTTGACAGTAATGCCCCTTTCTCGCTCTACTTTCAACTTGTCTAATACTTGTTTATTTGATCCACTTGCAGATATTGTCTTTGTTAACTCCAGTAGACTAAAACCTTTTGTTAGTTAGTGAAAAACAAAACTTATTGTATATATTCTTACCGATCAGCTAGGGTACTTTTACCATGATCTATTGATTATTCATATTAATATCCTTATATCGATATAAACGCCTCTTCTTTAATGTTACCGATATGTGCAATAATACTAAAGTTGCGAATATTCTCTGCTGGAAATGAAGGCAAGTCAATCGTTTTGGCTGGATCTGCTGCTTTTAGTTTCTATTTAATATGTGTCAGAATGTAGATCTAGTTTCTTTTTATTATTATTATTGTGTGTTTTTCAACCTCTGTTGTGCTTTTGGAATTCCAACGTTTAAAATAGAGTTGAGAGGGAAGTCGAGAGCAAAGTCGAGAAGAATGGAGTGTTCTTAGAAGAGATCCTCTTTGACACAAAAGCGAGTTCATATTTGGCAAAGAGATAAAAAAAAAACACAAAAAAAACAAATAAACCCCAGCTTATTTTTGTGTGTGAGAGCTGAGCTGAATATCATTTATTTCTCTTTTAACTTTTTGTTAGAAATGGAACAATTACCTTTGGAAATACTACACAACATCTTGTTTCGTTTATCCATTCATCAAAAACAAGAATGTCTATTTGTGTGTCGACAATGGGAGCAGACCATTCGTACACAAAGCCTATTTCATACCATTTGTATTACTGACCATCAGACAATGAACTGGTTTATAAAACTGGTGGAGAAAACACCTTCTATTGGAACTCAAGTCGAGTATCTAAAGACAGATATATACAATCCAAGATTGTTTCAGCTATTACCAAATCTACGTGTGGTTAGAATGAACCCTATGTCAAGCATAGAACAACAAGAAGAAGCATCCAATAATATCATCATCAGTCATAGACTTGAGTCCATCAAAGAAGAGAGTGATACATGTCCATTTACAAATACACTATTGACACAGCACGATCTACTACTAGGTAATCGTCTACATACGCTTGAATTAAAAGCAACAACACAATATCATAATCATATGGAAACACGCTGCACGACACTACTTGCACGCTTAAACAACCTACCCGTTCTAAAGTCACTCACTCTCCGGAGTTATCCATTGACGCTCCATGATTGCGAGTTGATCTTGCGCTGCAAAGTGCTATCCTCCCTCTTTTTACTTAATATCACGCCTTTGCAAGAGACGGAACCCTTGGATAGCGACATCCAACCCACAACATCTGTCACTCAACTCTCCATCGACCTATACGAACGAGGAGAACCGAGATCCAATGGTTGGATATTCACGTACTATAATTGGAATACGTATATTTGCAAAAAGTTTACACATCTTGTTGAATTGCACCACCGACTCTACGGCCATGATTACAGTAATGACTTTCAGAGGCAGCAGATGTTTGGAAGCGCCTATTCTATTTTGCTAGAGACATTTCCACTTCAATTAAAGACACTTCGTGTCGATAGTATGAGCCCCCCTTTTGCAGGCATCAAACTATTGGATTTATTCGAATGCCATCAGTTGAGAACATTGGAGCTCTATTTTGAAAAAAGCCATCACGACCTCTTTCGAATACTCGCCGACTCGAACCAGTGCAAGCATCTCGAGGAGTTATCCATTATGCATGTCCCTCAGGTATTTGAGGGTCTTGAGGATTTGATCCATCTCAAGGCACTGCGTGTGTGTGGATCCGAGATTCTGTTCCATCATGATACGATTCCATTTTTGGATCTGAATAACCTACTGATGCACTGTCCTGGTTCGTTGGCGTCTCTTCTGATTCACGATTGTGATATACTGTTTGATACAGATGCCGCGATACAACAGTTTCAGTATGCGTATATCAAGCGGCTCACATTAAAGAATGTCTATCTTGCAGAGTGTTTTGATACGTTTATATTAACATGTCTACCGAGCCTGGTGTCGTTGAGACTGATTGAGACAAACGATATTCGGATATTAAACCTACCCAATCGTCATTTCCGTCATGTCGAGATCACGTCGTCTAATACGAGCCATCTTTCAGTGACGTTAAGGAACGATAGACAACCTCGTTTTTATTGTTGTAAAAGAACGAAAGAAGGTGTGGTGGGGCTTGCAAGGTTGAGTGAAGAGATGGCGCCTCTTCGTAAAAGATTGGAGGATATAATAGATGATGTGGATGAATGGATTGATTTGATTTGTGGGGAGATTGATGACTTTGTTGTGGATAGTATGCCTGTTATACTTGGTTTTACATAGATACAAAAGAGAATGGAAGTGGAAACAAGTGGGTTGTAGAGAGGGAGGTGCCTTCTGTATATATAATATTTGAAATGTACATTTTATACATTTATACCTTAACTTATAATAATAATACTTATACCAATGAAATGATTATTATTATTGGATTTCGCTAGATGACAATCCATAGTTTTATCATTTTTTGGAAGTCAATGAGATTTACTTGCTTAGAAATAATAATTGCATTCAAAGGCTCTAAAGGATACAATTTTGCATAAAAACACTTACTCTCAAAACGGAGAATCTTATTATACCTGATTTTGGTGATGCTTTTTCAGATAACTATTTTTCTGTTTTAAACCTATATCATCATGTTTTTAACGTCTAAAAATTCCAATGCAATTCAATACATTAAAACGTTTAAAGTACCAAAAAAAAAAAAAAAAAAAGAGTGAAGAATGACAACCAGTTTCCAGTGTTGTTGTTTTTTTTTGTTTTAGCTGATATATTTTTTCAAATTCATCACTTTTCTATTGGCGGAAAAGAGTGAAAAGTTGCCTTAAGTTAACTTTTTGCAAACGTGATACGCTTTTGCTGACTGATTAGCACCAAAAGCGTATTAAGCGATACAAGGTGGAGTAAATATCATGACTTATACTCGACCCATGTTCACCATGATAGTAAGGTGTTTTTTACTATTTTAATACATCTGCAGTGTAGTTTCCTTGTTGAGGTTCACCTGGTATACTCGACATTCATAAATGTTTATATGGATAGTCATATGATGTGATGAAGGGTAACAGAGTTTGATTATTGGTTAACACCAAAAGCGTATCATGATGCATTCCACTAACCCAAATATCATGATAAACTACAGCGCCAATTCAATCATGATACTAATAGCTCAAAAAAATGAAAAATCTTCACCCTGAGTGTCACTATTTTAAAATATCCGCATTTTTTGACGTTTTCTCTGAATACAGTGCTTCCACTGCCATTTGGACATTTTTTTTAAAACATTGGTCGGAATTTAGAAACCAATTGGTCACTTTTTTTAGAATCAATTGGTCATTTGTTTGAACTTCAATTGGTCATTTTTTTGAGATTCAATTGGTCATTTTTATAAATTTTTATTTGGTCGTCGTTTTTTAAGAGTTTATAAGGGCATTTTATTTTGACACTTTTCAAACTGATTTACTGAATATTGAATAATATTTTCAAGATGAATAATCGGTACAGCCTCACTAGCCTCAACTATTCTAGTAGTAAAAGTTTCTATACCACTAAGCTAGGTTCGTCTTACTTTAGCTTTTATGATTGACCAGAATTGTTCGATTGGGTTTAATTCTGGTGAGTAGGGTGGAAGGTACACTGGGGTGTAACCTCGCTGCATGATTATTGGATCAATTATTTCAGGGACATGAATTGGAGTATTATCCATAATGATAAAGTATCCTTTCATTTCTGAAAACTCATCCATGATATCCATGGTATCACTAATGAACTGAAGATAGTGTTCACCTGTAGTACACTTAGGTACAGACAATTGATCCTCGGATGCTTTTCTTTTTGTAGCTCCCACTACTCTCCTTCTCTTCAAATTTCCAGATTCCCTTAGCTTCATATTCACAACATCGATTGCCGAGACTGCGCCAAGAACACTATGCTAAGTAGCTTTTGTCGATGGAGTCTCAGTGATTGACTTTGAACCGCGTGGTGACCAGCCTCGACTACGACGCATGTTGATATCAAACCCAGACTCATCAACAAATATTCAGTTCTTAAGGTAGTCCATACCATTTTGAACCCACTTTTCAACCCAATTCGCACGTTTCTGAAGGTTTTTCTCTTTGTTTCTGGCAACAGGATGTCGACTTGCAACCTTAATACTAAGGCTGCACTCCTCCTTCATAAACTCGGCTACCCTTGACTTTTTTATATCCAAGCCTGTAAACTTCGCAGTCAAGTCTTCTACAGCGTCCTGAATTGTTGCCGTAGAATCTTCGTCAAAAAAATCGATCAAATGAGACTTATGGGCTTCATTTAGACGGCTGACTATTTTATGAATTGTTTTATTTGTTTTTTTAACTGGGACATTTCTCTCAGGATCATTCTCATATGTTTGTTTCCACTTGCGAGCAGTGTCGTAATTGACATTGGCTGCTATGGCTGCTATGGCTGCTTGCTTTGGTTTCATGAGTTTTTCCTTTAAAAAATAAAAATAACGCTTGCGATCTTCGAATGTATAAACATTATATTGCAGATTTCTTTCCTTCTTAGGCTCAGCCTCTTTCATCTCAGTGTCAGCTGGAGATCTTGCTTCAACCTGAACGTCCTGGTTTTTGATATACTTTCGAAGATCTGTCAAATTTTTCAAGCGAAATGACCTATCCTCAACGTAACTCGATGCTTCCTGACCTTGCTCGTCAAAAATTCCACCAGTACCGTCTTCATAGAAAAAGCGAGTACTCATGTTATTGCTCATTGTAAAATAAAATAATAAGAAAAAAAAAAGACCAAATAAAAATTTTGTTGTAAACAGAGCAATAGTTACTGACTATGACTATACACAAATATACACTCCTGATAATAATTGCCAGTAGCATCTGCTCTTACTGTAATTTTCATAACTACACTTTTAAGGCTGAACAATAATAAGAATTAAGATTTCCAATTTACTTTACAGTCAGTCAAATAAGGTTACCATATCTGGATGAATTATATCTCCCGAATGTCAAACCTGAATAATAGACCCAATTATAAGTAGCTGGAATAACTCATGAGTAAAGATGACAATTGAGATTATAATTATTGAAGACGCGATATTCTTTATTTAAATATTCATTGCTGTTGTTAATAAAATAACCCTTGTTCCAGTCTTGTTCAATTTTATTGATTTTTATATTTTTTTACGTATCCAAGAACCTTCGGTTACATCAAATTTATAAAAATGAAGTTCAAACAAATGACCAAATAATTCTAAAAAAAGTGACCAATTGCCAAATGGCAGTGGAGGCACTGTATACATTATAACTTTGTCCGAAATAGACTGGCCTATAATCCGAAAATGAGTTGGCTGATTGTCCGAGTTATAACTGAAAATAACCCGGGCACTATTTCAGAAATCATCATCGTTATTTTATCATTTCATGATCCATATTAATACTTTTTGGATCCCGGTGTTACCCGTTTTGGAAGGTAGAAAGCATTGCAGTCTTTGTTGTATTTTGATATGTTTTTTCGACTTGGCGCAAAACTTGTTCAGCCATGGCCAGCTATAGGTTACGCTATTCAGATTTAAAACGCCTGGTTCTATAAAAATAATGATTGACCAGAATTACTGCACTGTTATTCCTGTATTTATTTCATTTTAAGTATTGTCTTTTAATTTCTTACCCCCTTTTTTTATTTGCACCTTCTGACCTCTCTCTTTTCTTCTTCTATAAAATACATACTGGGTTTCCCACAGATTTGGGACAAATTTTGAAAGTTTTTGGGACAAAATTTCAGAGTTATTGGGACAAACTTTTAGTTGTTTTTGGGAAAAAATTAGATAATTATTGGGAATAAAAAAATTGGGAAATTTAAGTAAAACTACAACATCTGTTCTTCTTCCAAACATCGCGGAAAAAAAGAGAGCGGGTGTCTTATCCAGCCCTTACAATCTTTCAGAGTTACTTTAGAGCATGACTCTAATAATCTAGGCGTAAGGGTATCTTTACCGTCTATTGGAGTCCTTTTAATGCCTGATTTAACCTTTGACCAAAATTCTTCAATAGGGTTCAAAAAAGGCGAGTATGGTGGCAAGTAAACACATTTGTAGCCTCTACTTACAATATACTCTTGAACCTTTTTACTTCTAGGTCCATGGATAGGTGCATTATCCATTATCCATTACCAAATAAAACCCCTTAAGATTATTGCGGTCCAAAACGTCCATAGCATTGGAAAGGTAAGCTAAATAATGATCGGTATTTGTACCTTTGGTAGCTTTCACTTCTTTGCCATCTGGTGCTTTTCTTTTCTTTTCTTCGAACCAGAAGCAGAAACTGGCTTTCTTAACGAAATGCCAATCACTCCGACTGCCGATATTGCCCCTAATATTGTGATAGATGTAAACCTATCCATAGGTACGATAGTCTTAGCGGGTTGCCCTTTAGCAGACAATCCTCTGTTACGCACAATATGCAAGTTAAATCCAGCTTCGTCAAGAAAAACACAATTCTTCTCGAAATCCATATCCTTATCATCAAGAAACTGCTAAACTCTTTCTTTTCTAAGTTTTATTGTCTCATCAGCATTCCGCTTTGCCGGGATCTTCTCTAACCTTTTCATTGACAATGCACACAATAAGTCTTCATGTGCCTATGTACAGTAGATTTGCTGATGTCCAAACTCTCAAACTCTTTCATAAGTGCTTCCCTTACGTGTTCTATAGTCGCTGTAGCAAAGATGTCGATAAAATTTATGATAAAGATGGTGTATTCTTGTTTTAATGGGGATATAATTCCCGTAGCTGGTCCTGCTTTTTTACGGACAACTTTACCTGTCTTCATCCACTGCTCTCTAAATCTATAGGCAGAAGTTTTTGTTATTCCAAGCTGTTTCGCTGCGACAGTAGTACTAATACCGTTATTCAGCATATCGAGAAAGGCTTCTGTTTGGAGATCGCTGTAATCGCGGTGCACCTTTTTCGATTTCGCTTCCTTCTTTTTTATGACGACTATTTCAGCATCGCCAGCAGTACTCTTTTCCGTACCAAAAAAAAAAATCAATCGTACCAATTAAGACTAAAATCCTGTATTGGCACAGATGTCATGTGCCAATCCTATGTTGTCGCGTTCAATAAAAACGTTTGTTTTCAGACGCGTGTTTTTTTTTTCTTTCTTTATTTTTCTTTCTATACTGCTTCGCGTTAAATGATGGTAAGGGTTTATTTGCGAAATGTCTCTAAACTTTTACAATAACCATTTAACTTGTTTAGGATATAAAATTATATATTAAAAGCAATTGGAACTCACTCGATGCTATAACCCTGTTTGAGAATTTTCCAAAAGAACAGCTACGTGAAGAAGCAGAAGAAGGAATCATCAGCATTCTAAAAGAGATCAAAGAGGAGGAGGATTCGACTCTAATTGGACGTTGGTGCAACACCATTTTAAATGACACAGCGAAGGTAAATTGTAATCATTTTAATAACATTCAAAATATCTCATTTAATTATTTATCTCCTCAGTTCTTTCGTTCTGATATCACAGCGGCGTATTGGACAACACGAGTACAAGCCTCGCAAGAACTGGAAAATGATGTGTGGAACATTGAACATAGCTTTAGGAGGAGCCAAATCGTAAGTTCAAGAAAACGAAAGGCTTATAAAGGACTGCAAGATGCCCTTGATAAAAAAAGTGATGAAGGCAGCAGTGGAGATAGTTCTGGCCTGGGTGAAAAGGTTGAAAAGGATGAGATCTTGTTTGGAAACACCAGCCCAGGAACCATAATCAAGAATTATGCGGAGAAAAAATTACCGGACTATAAATCTTTATCAGATAAAGAAAAGCTTGTTGTGGGGTAAGTCGACTATTCATAAGTAGTAAATACATCGCTTATATTTATCGTTTTATATTAGCCTCTGCGCCAATGGAATCATAGACCTCTCTTCCACAGACGATGTGTCACAAAAGATGCTCTTTTCGAATGATGAGTGGAATATTATTGCTACAAAGTATTCAAAAGTACAAAGGCTTCGTAAAAAAGAGGATATAGAGAAGAAGTTAAAAGATATAAACAAGGTAAACTTTTTTAGATGATAAGCACTATTAACATTCCAATATTTTTATTGTTATTATATAGCAACTCAACGACTTAGACCTCAATAAAGCATATAAAAAGGCTAGAAGTCTTGAATGTAAAAACTTAGGTTCACCTGATGAATTTTTATATGCAATCTATGCCCACATGTAAGATAAGTTAGAATATATACAATATATACTTAATTCATAGCTAACTGCTCTTATATAATAGCCTGAAAGTGTATCGAAAAAGAAAGGAAATCCTTAATGAAAACCAAACGAACAGCACCGAATACGACGGATTTGCTAAGATTTGGGCGGAGATATTTGAAGACGCGTTTGGAAGCAAAAGCCGAATTCTGAAATGGGGAGAATCGATTGGTGAAAGCACTAAAGATGAAATGGAGAAAGCAGGAATAAATAAGAAGGTTAAAGGATACAAAGTGGACTGCAGAATCTTGACGTTAATTGAAGAAAGAGAGCATGACCTATTAAATTGCGAAGCATCTAGAAGTCTTACCCAGCAAAAGGTATTGGATGATAAGTTGAAACTTATGTTGGAAACCAAATGTAACTTGGATCACCTCATACTGTCCTGTCCAAATGCCAATCCCTGTAATATCCGCATGAACTACCTCCAAGCCTGTGCAAACAAAATAAGTGTCAATTCCCTCCGTGTAGTCGGTCCTGGTATTTATATTGCTGAGTCGATCGGTAACCTAGATATACCCATTAGCGTCGCGAAGTTTAAAGAGAAGTCAGTAGAATGGTTTGCGTTGCTGAAGTCCGTGGTGGTATTTATTTATTCAACTTTTTAAAAAAAAAGATAGACACGCTGACTATGCATTTAATTGATTTAGAACAACGTTATAAAGCTGGAAACGTTAGCTGCAGAGATAGAAGTTGACAAACGAGGCTCATATAGTCAATTCTTTGGTGAAAAAGAAGAAAACTTTAGTTTCAATGTGTATTCGTTGTGGCTCCGTAGGTATTTTTTCCCCCCCACAAGCAAGGACGATCCTCTGGTATATCCTACCGACCTATATACCTCCCCAATACATCTTATCGATGATAATGAAAATAATTCCAAACAAGACCACAAAAACAAGAAAACCAAACAAGCAGCTAAATAGTAATCATACATTTAAATCAATTGTTATATATTATTCATTATTATTATTGATATTGAGTTACTTGTATCTATACGAGTACTATTTTCTATCAATAAATTATTATTTATCGTAGTCTAGTACCTTTTTTTACTACCATTGATCATTACATTTAGTTTTCATTGCATTTGTATTTGTTGTATTTAAGGTTCTATGAGGAACTATTTACAGTAGTGGCTCTATTTAAGGGTGGCCGAAATTCCTGAGAAATCCACCCTTAAATCGTGACAACCCTTAAATAAGGTCACCCTTAAATAGAGCCGCTACTGTATAAGCTGAAGTTCAAATAAGAATAATAATAATGATTATCACTAGATCAATACAAACATTATGATCGCTACATATTATAATAGCTACATATATAACTTAATAATATAATCATAATACACGATCTGAATAACTTAATTGTTATAAAGATCGATACTTTAAAGTGAACTATAAGATCATACACAATAATAGATTTACATTCAACTAAACTATTTCATTAGAGTAAATCGTATTAAAGATACAAATAAAAAAGAACCACACCATAACAAGTAAAGCATCAGATTAGCTACCTCACCAAGACAAATGAACATGAAATTATTGGATATATACGAAAGTCAACAGGTGAAAAACACGATAGTACACGCAATCAGCAATGTTAAACCAAATGAGCACATAATCTCAAGGATATAAATATACAATGAAACATTTAAAGTAGATTATCTTGATTCAAACAACCATACTATAAGCGAAGCAATAAAGACTCTTATACTATGGTGGTAATGATGGATGTACGTAGGTAATCATATCTTATCATATACATAAATGATCACGTAAGACTCGATAGACAAAAGTCTCAACCTTATTCTGAGATAGTATAATGTTATTATGGATTGGATTCATGATAAGGTTAGCTCAAGGGTATAGGATTCGGATAACTCAGGAAAAGATCTTTCCATATCGTTATATCGAAAGATTATAATTGAGGGACTTTGATATCTAAATAGTTTACAACTCAATTGATCAATCATGTCAAGATTAATCATTTTTACAAAGTTTGAGTGAAACAATGTTTTCCTCAGCTACTTCAGATATTCTTATAAATAGAAGACATATCTTCAGCAGATGAGAGTCTTCAGTCTGTTTTTTGTTTTAAATCTTTCTTTTTGAATAAAAACTCTGACACCATTCCCATTCATCCTCGTTTTCTTATTTTTTTAAATTGTGATCATTTCCAGAAATACCACAAATCCGACTTTCGGCCTATTTAGATGATATTATTCTGATGGCATCCTCTTCTGAGCTGGCTATGCAACATACTCAACTTGTTCGCGTTAAGATGATTCAGCTAGGGTGGTTGATGAATGAGAAAAAAATCCCAACTTACGCCTTCTCAACACCTTTCACATCTGGGTATGATTATTGACACCACTAACATGACTTTTACGGTCCAAGGGAAGAAAATACGCTCAATCCGACGATCTGCGTATAAATTACTCTATCAGTCCTCTACTACATGGACCAATTTGTCTCGCTTTATCGGCAGTGCAATGGCCACATATCTAGGAAATGTCCAAGCTCGATATCGTACCCGCCGATTACTGCAGCAACTTAATCTCTATCGGCGAAAATCTTACAACCATCCTGTTCATATTGACCAACATATGAAACAAGAGTTAGTTTGGTGGTGTGATGTTTTACGGTAGGAAAATTATAAAATAATAAAATAATAAAAGATAAAGACAGTAAGTGATATACTTTGAGACTGTTTATAAGCTTGCCTTTATTATGATATAAAAAGTGCTAGTATTTATACAAATTACAATCTACTATTACTATTACATCGTTGACTTCTGGAAGTAAATGTTCTTTACCATATTTAGATATTAGAGATAGACTACCTCTTTAACTAATGTCTGTGTTACCTTTATGGCATATTGACATACATCATTAACCCTTTAGCTCTTAGCTATACTTTACTCTTTTTGTCTAGAACCTGAACATGGTTTTAGGTCTTCATACTAATTTATCTTAATTAAATAAGAACATAGTTCCTATTGTAGTTTATAAACATTAATTCGTATCTATGAGATAATGCTTGTATAGTACTAACTATATTTATTATTGATAATGTTTAATTCTTAATCATTAATGACGTACAATTTGTATAGACAGCTAATAGTTACTAAACTATTAATTAGATGTAAATCTATGTGCATAATATGGCAATAGCATATCTGGATCACCACAGGTGATGTTGTGCAGGTAAGTACAAAAAGATAATAAGATAAGAGAGAATTCGTGAGAACGAAGTATAGGGTTTTATTCTTTTAGAGAAAAACAATTCTATTTCCTCATTTACAAAGGGAAAATATACAGGTATTTATAGTTTTTCAATTGTGCGGGATTAGTAATGATATGGAAAGTCACGGATGATGATAGAAAGAAATGATGAATAATGATATGATCGAGAGTCAATAAATGGAGCAATGAACATGTCAATGATGGATCTAGCATGTTCCTGAACTGGTCCTCATCAAGTATTGGATACTTGATTGAGATCCCGATTCGGATGTGAATGTTCTGGAATGATTAAGTTCTAATATGAAACATAGTAAATAAGGTAATAGTATATGAAGTATGAATATGCCAATGTTCTTGTCATTATTATGAATATAACAATAATCAAGTAAATAAAGAAATGTATTATCTCTTAATCTTAAGTGTATGATGATAACTGGATTGAGATCATGTTATGAGTGCTTAATATATATAAATATAAATAAATATGATCCAGCAAGCTTATAATAAAGTCTTGTTGATTCGATAATATAAACATCTTCACAACAGGTGGCTTTCTCAACTTCAAACATGGAACGGCCGATATATTGTTCAACACTCTCCTGTATTACAAGTTTTTACTGACGCCTCTAACACTGGCTGGGGTATTGTTTTTGACGACACCCAGTATACTGGTACATGGACTCACGATGAAGAACAACAACACATCAATTATAAAGAACTTTTGGTTGTGCAAAAGGCTTTGAATATCTTACATAGTCAACAAGGTAATTCAATTGATAATTGTCACTTTCAGTTTTGTATGGATAATATTGCAGCCATGACATACATTTATAAATCGGGTGGTTGTCGTGGACGAGGTCTAATATCAATCTCTAATTGACAGACAAGACAAGGGATCAAGGGTTTAGTACAGTAAACTAAGGGTAGATTCTTTAACAGGACGGGTGAAGCACTAGAATACTTCGGATTGGATATATAGATTAACCTTGGACAGATATAGTAAGCGGTAAATGTAATTAAGTTCAAAGAGGTACTTAATACGAAACTCAGGGACGAAACTTAAATCTAAATTCAAATATAAACAAAGATTTACAACAGACAGGAAACGGGAAAGACCAAGTGTTTTATTGACGTAAATATTTATTTATAACAAAAGATATAATAAAAATATTCTAAAAATAACTAATGAAGGAAAAAACTGGGGAAATGGGAAAATTGAAGTCCTTTTATACTTTTCTTGAGAGGGTCTGGGCAATGGGGGGTGAATCTATATAAAAAGTGCTGCGTACATAATATACTCTATTTATAGTGTGTTTTGGATTCATGCAAAGTTGGTTCATTATTCAATGGTCTAGTTTTATGTATATGTAAGGTGGATATTTATAGATACAGTATGTATAAGTGGATTATTAGTGTGCAGGGATAAAATGTAGATCGATCGAGAGTGCAATTGTTGTTCTAGATGATGATTATGGATCTATGATATTTTATTCATTAATATGACTTTAGTTCATGACAGTGGTACTCGTTCTGCATCTCTTAACCAGCTTGCTATGGACATTTGGAAGTCTTGTTTTCAACATAACATCTGTTGTACATATTCATATATTATTCACAAAGCTATCATCAGACACATTGCTCTCAATCATAAGGCATATACAAAGTGTCATAAACATATAATCACTCTATGCATCTTGCAAAATTATTATTACTTAAGATCATATTGGGATAATATCTTAGTGGTTATATGGTATAAGATTAATTCTATTTATCCAAACTTTATTATGGTTTCATATATTTATATTATTTTAAGGTTACATTATTTGTAAATATTAATTCCTATTGGAAGATCACTTCCTATTTAAGGTTCTCCACAATTCACTTGTTCTTGAGAATCATATTATACTTACATTCACTTGTAACGCCACTTTTACCTACCTTCAAGCACCAATACATTATTATGGAATATTCGTTAACCAACATCACACTATTTCATTCCTTAACCTTTACCCGATTATTTGTATATGAATACACCCTTTGTATCCACTCCAATAGAGACTTATCTCAATTCTAATTTCTAATTTTAAAATAAACTGTTCAATCTTCAAAGACTTACTGACTTTATATTTTATATTTACTTACTTTAACCCCATATAACAACATCCACCTCTCGACGTTATATGTACCTTCAAAGCTCAATCCTGCTGACTCTCCATCCCGGCAACTAGTTTCTGAAATTGAATGATCTCTTCCTCACTCCACTTTCCAACATTTGGAGGACTTATGGGGCCCTCATGTTATCGATCTTTTTGCTTTCAACGACAATACAAAAATTCCATCCTCCTTTGTGTCATATCAATATGATCCACAAGCGTTATGGACTAATGCCTTCTCCAACTCTTGGCAGAGCATTTCTGGTCGACTGTACCTGTCACCGCCATGGAATTTGATTCTCTTGGTATTGAAACGACTACAGCAATCTCTAAAACCAGCTACTCTCATCACACCTAACTGGCCAACTGCTCCTTGGTATCCGCTTGCTGTCAATCTGTCACTACAACAACCTTTTGTTTTGACGCAAGATTTACTCGTAGATTCCTCTGAGCAACACCTTATTCAGAAAAATTGCAAATGGTCAATGCTTGCATGGAACCTTTGTCCTCTTCGGTGATCACCTTCTCTTTGTTATTTTCGCAGGTTTGGTTTGGTGCTTTCTGGTTTATTTCTCGTTTTATCGTACTCTGGATTCAACAATCAATATCTCAAAACTCGAAGTATAATAGGACATAAATACGAATACATGAAGTATTGTACTTATTATACGAGAGCAAGAGATATTGATTGTTCCCACCCACCACTCCTCTATGCTGTTTACTATACTAGTTCTCAATCAAAAGGTACTGAATATAGGTTCACAAAAAAAAATATTTTTATATTTTATTTAAACTCAAGGAAGTTCGATCTAATAAAGGAAAGAATGATTATAACAATCAATATCTCTTGCTCTCGTATAATAAGTACAATACTTCATGTATTCGTATTTATGTCCTATTTTTATTGAAGCGGCTATTAAATTGAACCTTTCATAAATACGAGTGTTCTAATACCATACATTAGAACTATACCAACTAATAGACAGTTACCAGCTTCCGGCTCGACTTGCGTATTGTATCCCATTAAAAAAATACCAAGGCAAAATGTAGGATAGAATGAATATTCTCTTTCTAGGGTTATTTCTTTAATGTATTAAACTATACGTCGTATTGCCAAGTGTAAAATAAGGATGCACTAAAAAATTTCTTGACTGGCTAAGGGATTACGTCATGGAAAAATGCTTTTTTTCTAAAAAAAAAAAGGCCCTCTTCGTTAACATCGTTCTTATATCTGGTATGATTTGAACGTTCTGGAGATAAAAGCTAGGCATATAGGTAGCTAGTGATCTAGTTTATGGATTATTTAGTCAGGCGTAGGGATGTCTGGATTTTTTATTAAATCTGCTTTTATGCTGAACATTCTGACTTTTGGTTATTCATCTATGCTATATGAAATGAAAGGTATTTATTATTATTATTATTATTATTATTATTATTATTATTATTATTGTTAAATACAATTGATAACTATTAATAAGTTACTCTATATTTATTTTCATCTTAGTTAAAGTTTTTGAATGAAGTTCCTCCAGCAAAATTCTTGGCTGTTATTAGGTCCATCTCTTTCTTTGCGCTTATCCGTGGGAAGGATGGTATATAAGCACCTAATGTAAGGCTCTCCCTATGCCTAGATGCTGTACCAGGATAATATATTATCGCATCGGCAGTCATCAAGAAAGAATTTTGCTTTGGTTGGTCTCACTATTGGCTTTTTTTTTTCTCTTCGGTAACATCGTTCTTATATCTGGTATGATTTGAACGTTCTGGAGATAAAAGCTAGGCATATAGGTAGCTAGTGATCTAGTTTATGGATTATTTAGTCAGGCGTAGGGATGTCTGGATTTTTTATTAAATCTGCTTTTATGCTGAACATTCTGACTTTTGGTTATTCATCTATGCTATATGAAATGAAAGGTATTTATTATTATTATTATTATTATTATTATTATTATTATTATTATTATTATTGTTAAATACAATTGATAACTATTAATAAGTTACTCTATATTTATTTTCATCTTAGTTAAAGTTTTTGAATGAAGTTCCTCCAGCAAAATTCTTGGCTGTTATTAGGTCCATCTCTTTCTTTGCGCTTATCCGTGGGAAGGATGGTATATAAGCACCTAATGTAAGGCTCTCCCTATGCCTAGATGCTGTACCAGGATAATATATTATCGCATCGGCAGTCATCAAGAAAGAATTTTGCTTTGGTTGGTCTCACTATTGGCTTTTTTTTTTCTCTTCGGTAACATCGTTCTTATATCTGGTATGATTTGAACGTTCTGGAGATAAAAGCTAGGCATATAGGTAGCTAGTGATCTAGTTTATGGATTATTTAGTCAGGCGTAGGGATGTCTGGATTTTTTATTAAATCTGCTTTTATGCTGAACATTCTGACTTTTGGTTATTCATCTATGCTATATGAAATGAAAGGTATTTATTATTATTATTATTATTATTATTATTATTATTATTATTATTGTTAAATACAATTGATAACTATTAATAAGTTACTCTATATTTATTTTCATCTTAGTTAAAGTTTTTGAATGAAGTTCCTCCAGCAAAATTCTTGGCTGTTATTAGGTCCATCTCTTTCTTTGCGCTTATCCGTGGGAAGGATGGTATATAAGCACCTAATGTAAGGCTCTCCCTATGCCTAGATGCTGTACCAGGATAATATATTATCGCATCGGCAGTCATCAAGAAAGAATTTTGCTTTGGTTGGTCTCACTATTGGCTTTTTTTTTTCTCTTCGGTAACATCGTTCTTATATCTGGTATGATTTGAACGTTCTGGAGATAAAAGCTAGGCATATAGGTAGCTAGTGATCTAGTTTATGGATTATTTAGTCAGGCGTAGGGATGTCTGGATTTTTTATTAAATCTGCTTTTATGCTGAACATTCTGACTCTGAATTACTTTTATATACTTTTCTATTTTTTTTTCTTGTTGGTAACCATATTTACTTTGCGCTTTTTTTTAGTACTACTCTTTAAAAATTGTTTTAATTGGTTATATACTCTTAATGAATTCTCAAAATAAAACCCTATTTACCTGGCGATCTAAAACTTACGGAAGAAGCTGCAGTATTACAAACGTTATCGTCTTCTTAATAGGTTACATTCCTGAAGACAAATTTTTTTCGTTTCTTGTATGTTTTCACGAGCTATTACCACTTGCCAGAGTCTCCGGAAGCGGGATTTCAAATAAAAAACATCACTTTATTGCACATCCTTTTCCTTTCACTTTATGCTGTATTATTGCTTATAAAAAGATTGAATCTAATCTTTTAATGGGAGACAGAAAAGATTGAATTTAATCTTATTTAATATTGTGCCCTGGTTCCCCTGATTATTACAGATTGACGAAAGAAAAAGAATAAATGAACCATCATTATCAAGACAAGATAATCTATGCGGTCATTCATTTCCTTCTTCAAGACCTTTGCGTCTCAAAAGGAACATGACGACAATGATGTACTCTACAAAAAAATATGTGTTATATTGAAATCTAGTGAATTACACAAGTTGTAGTAAGATACTGATAATCATTGTCAGATAAGATAAACTTTGGTTCATAAAGGATCACAACCAGAAATAGTGTAGGAAACAAATGTAAACAAGCCGATATTATTGAGTTGTCCAATATAAAATGTCCGCTCTTTACTCTGTTTTTTTTTCAATAGATATGAGATGGCACCCGAATGTATAATTGAAAAGAAAGAAAAGTAAACAGGATTGGATCAAGTTAAATTAAAGACTGAAAGAAAAAGTAAACCGTTTTTAACTTATTGTATTTATAATATATGAAAATTAGCAGGGAATTTATTCAAGTTCAAGATACTGGGTTTCCCACAGATTCTGGGACAAATTTTGAAAGTTTTTGGGACAAAATTTCAGAGTTATTGGGACAAACTTTTAGTTGTTTTTGGGAAAAAATTA
>MU622301.1:0-42307 GCA_025399235.1 Backusella circina FSU 941
AAATTTAAAAGATTCAAAAGTCGTATGAAATGATAATTAGCATTTGTGTATATTATTTATGTAAATAGTATTATAAATGTAAGTACTAAAACACTTACTTCAGTAAAAAAGCAAGTTAGAACCATTTGCTGCCTCGTGGTGTCACAGCATATATAGCATTTCAAACGACGGATAAAATTAAATGCCATCATGATTGGTTTTTAACAAATAGAAAGGAGAAGGTATTATATCCTAATTACTTTATTTGAACATAATTTCTTTTTACTTTTAATTACTTGCTATCATAAATGGTCTGATAGTTTTGATAGAATGCATTTGTTATTTTTCTGGGGAGAGATGTCAACATGATACGCATAAACATGCTGCAGTGGAACGATAAGGCCCAAGAGACAACCTTTTTTTTTCTGAAAGAAAAACCCTGGATCTGGTTTTTTTTTTTTTTATTTGTGATTTACATGGCTTGTATTTTTGTTTTATATTAAAAAAAGCGACCGAACGTTGAACAAAAAACATCAAAAAAAGTATATAAAAAGAATAGCTCGACTCGATTCTATTAATAAATATGAAAAAAAACTACCATTTCTAGTCTTTGAATTCTTCCATCTCATCGTGTTTATCAGGTGAAAATAGAAAATTGGATAGTTTTTTTTTTGGGGGGTGAGGCGATAATAGGTTAATATTTTTTTTTATATATATTTCATTTTTTTAGGGGTTAGGACAAAAAAAGAAAAAAAAAAATGCTTAAATTCGTTCAAGTAACGCAACTTACTTATAGAACAAATGACTTAATGAATAAGAGTATCACACTTTAGTTTCGGATAGACTAATGCAGCTTGCTGCAGTCTGACTGTAACTTTATGATTACTACTATGCTACTTTATTTAGATGAAAAATAAAAGAAAAAGATAATTCTCTTCTATTTTACTTTTTTTGGATTCTAGGCTTTTTCAAAAACAAAAAATACCAAAATTGAAGTTAAGTCCTATTTTATCTTTTGGTTTTTTTCTACAATTACATTTTCCCAAAGATAATTAAGTATATAGATCTACGCACAAAATAAAAAAAGTAAAAAAGAAAATGAATGATCAGAAAAATAGAACTGTGCTTGCAGCGCATCGCCTTGCATTGCATTTTCTAGTTGAATTGATTACTCTCATTAATCACAAAACTTATAATTTAATATTTTCTATTTCTCCTCCCCTTTTGTTATCAATATTGCTTCATTGCTAACAGTGATTGGTAAATTTCATAGAGCGAACGCGTGAGAGGAGGATCTAAAAAGATCTTTTTTAAATACATTATCCGTTAATCTTCACTTTTGTCTTGAGATTTGAACAAAAATGGCTACAAACAAAATGTATAAAATCAACTTGTCAAAAATTACAATAATAGTAGCAGCAATAATAAAAAGAAAGAAAAAGCATGAATTACATATATATATATATATATGTATATAAAAATATGTTTCTTGTAAATACAGTATAGTCATGTTTTAATCCTCACGGCATCTTGTGAAATTATAGAAAATCATCAACTAGACGATAGGGAGACTTTGAGGGCGCAAAAAAAAAAAAAAAGAAAAAAGAAAGGGGATACCAAAAGAGGAATCAAAGGGGGGAGATCTGTATAAAGACTAATTTGGCCAGGTGCACTGCTTTGAACGAAAAGCCCGTTTTGTTTTGTTTTTGTTTTTGGTTCACTCTCAGCTCTGCCATTTGGTTGGTTCAACTACATAAATATGCAGGTAAAGTCAACTGCTTCGCAGTGTAAATAGTAAACAGAAAAAAAAACAAAAAAAACAATCCGTCATTGAAGCACACATTCCGCCGTCATATAGGATACACACACACACACACATTATTTTTAAAAAGCTTCTTTTTTATTGTTTCTTTTAATTTCTTTTCTCTTCTTTTCTAGTTTACTTATCTTTATTGCAAAATATATTTTACTTTCTGCCAATTGATTTAATTTTGATTCTATAATAATAACTGTAAGTCTCTTTTTTTTATATATTATTATTTATCTTTTTTGTATGTACAAAAGTTGCAGTATATATACAAGACAAAGAAACTCACGCAAAAGTAATGCAAGATATTTTATATATATATATAACATAGCATAAAATGGAGGGCATATATCAAAACAACTTGTACTCTTCTGCACCATCACCTTACGTGTTACAATCTGCTCCGTCAGATCACTCGTTTCAGCACTCGCATTACGGAAATCAGTACCGCTCAAGCGCCTTTTCCGAGCCAAGATCTCCATACCACTCGCAGCAGCATTCGGCAGGTCTGAATGCATCTAATACTTACTCAAACGGAGACGTTCATGAGAACTCCGAGAATAACTATATACCCCCACATAATAATAATTCTACAGGATGGGCTTCACCAAATATATCCTGGAATTCAGCTGCTCCACCACCTTTGCCACCACCATCTCGTAGCTACAGTTTTAGCTCTAATGCATCTAATACACTTCCACAGATACCCTCTCCCATGCAAAGACCTAAACTTACTACTACTGTATGGGAAGATGAGGGAACAATATGTTATCAAGTTGATGCAAAAAGTGTTTGTGTAGCTCGTAGACAAGGTACATTTTTTTTTTCTGTTTTCTTTTCTTTTTTTTTATAAAATACTAAAAATTCTATTTTTAATAATAATTATAATAACAATAATATACAGATAATGACATGATTAACGGCACAAAACTTCTCAATGTTGTTGGTATGTCCCGAGGCAAGCGCGATGGCATATTGAAAAACGAAAAAGGCCGTGTTGTTGTCAAAGTAGGCGCAATGCATCTCAAAGGTGTTTGGTAAGATTTAATTAAAAGAATATCTCTTTTTAATAATAATAATAATAATAATTACTTATATAAATTACATGTTTTTTTAGGATCACTTTTTCACGAGCAAAGGATTTAGCTTCTAAATTTAAGATAATTGATATACTCTACCCACTATTTGTTGATGACCCTTCTGTATTTTTGTCCGTATCTGGTCCTGGAAGTGGTTTACCTATGATGTTACCTTCTTCTGTCGCTGGAGGAGGACCAAGCAATAGAATTGGCCAATACAATCATTACAAAAATGAAAATAGTTTTAACTCCTTTAATATGCAATCCTGGGATAAGCCTTATCAACCCCTTCCTAGTATCTCTAGTCAGCAGCAAGATCAAAGTAATTTTTTTTTTTTTTTTAAAAAAATGACTTTGATTACTAAAAAAGAAATAACTGTATTAATTGCAATTATGTTTTTTTTATAATAGTGGTAATTCGTTCTCAAAACAGTGTCCACAGTAGCAATGGTAGCCCAGTTCATTCTCACTTACCACCTGCTACCTATTCTCATTCTGAAGATAACAACATGTACCTCTTGAATAACTCTTGTGATTACCGTTCTGGAAATCGACCTCCTGGAAAAATATCACCCTACTTATACTCTGATAATCATAACAGTAGCAGCAGCTTTTATGAAAACAGTAATACATTCATCACTTCACGAAAGTCTACCGAGTTGAAGGAAAGCAGTGAATTTAAAACTGAACCCGAATGCGATAATGTTAAACGCATGTCCTTGCCTACAAGTCCTCCCCCAGAACACAGTGACCCTGCAATTGGCGGTGGCGCAAAGTTCTCTAGTCCGTATCGCATGCCAAATAGTGGTTGGTCACCAAGTTCAGATATACACTCAAATAAATATCTGCCTGATTCTAGAAAATCTGTGGGTAAAGTATATCATCTATCCTCAATGCATATATATAATTTATATTGATTTTTTTTTTTTTGATAACAGGGTCCTCTCTCCGAGCATCTGGTCTTGTGATGGTCCCGGTTCGTCACCCCCTTTCGAACGAAGATGATGCTTATATTGGCAAGAGCCGAAAGAGAGAAGATGAATCCATTCCTTTACAACGCAAACGTACAAAAGCAAATGATACCGATACTATTTAAGCTTAATATTTTTACATTTTTTCATTTCCAACATCTTCTTCTTTCTATTACTATTAATTAATCTACCCTCTTTTTATTTCCTGTGCTATAAAATAAAAATATAAAATCTTTTTTACTATTACAACTTCAATCAGAGTATGTATTTCTTTTGAATTTGTTTATCGTAAACAAAAATATTACAAAAGACTTTTGTTAAAGACAGAAGTTGGCTTAGAGAGGGTATGGATTGAAAAAAAAAAATAGGGTATTAATAGAATCATTTTTTTTCAACAAAGGCAACTTCATTTCTTAATCATCACAATAAAGAAAGACCTAATTAGCCAATAGTATTAAAGCATTGTAAAATTTTGATACTCTATAATATTTAGAAGCTCTATTTTTATTTGGTAAAGTTTAAAACAGATGTTTTTTTGGTAGGCTATACTTGTGTGGCGCTAACACCAAAGGCACAAAAGCCACAAATCAAGTTTACCACGCGACATTTCCTTTTTTAAAGCTATCGCTTCTCCTCCTTGGGAATACAATTATTTATAAATATATATATGTGTGTGTCGTGTTAAGGACACACTTTCTTTGTCTTCTTTTTCTTTCCTATATACTTCAGTTTTATACATATATATAAATATAAACTTTCTATTAAAAAATTACAACATAAACAAGTGGAACTTATAATTGATGACTCCCCAAAGCACAACCTCTCAATGGCACGTTCAGGAACAACCAAAAGATAGCTTCTCTGTATTTTCTCTTTTGAATGAAAAAAAATCAGATGCATCTCAATTAAATATTAGTGAAGTAGTATCAAATCCGTTTAAATCAATATTGTTGAGCAAGTCGCCAAGTACTTCATCTCTACAGAAGCGCTATTCTTGTCGGGAATGTGGACAAAAGTTCAGTCGACCCCATAATTTAAAATCACATCTTGCCACCCACTCATCACTAAGACCTTATAAAGTAAGTTCAAGAAAGAGAATAAAAAATAAAAAAGTATTTGCTACCAAAAAAAATCATACAATAGTCCAATTTACTCACACATTTTTTTTTTATAGTGTGGGACCTGTAACCATTATTTTAGACGCCAACACGATTTAAAACGACATCAAAAATTACACACAGGCGAAAAACCATACGCATGCCATCATTGTCATAGAGCCTTTGCTCGTCTCGATGCTCTCAATCGACATCAAAGATCTGAGGGAATGAACGCTTGTGCAACCGGGCATCATAAAAAAAGAGCTGACACAGATAAAAATGCTTCGCCTCATGCAATAAGTGGCGGTGCAGATAAACGTCCTACCATCCCCCATTTAAAACTTGTCAATAAAGCATCACAGCCTTATTGTCCTCCGGAAACACCGCCACATGTTTTCGAATCATCCCCTAGTGACTCACCGTCTCCTCCTCCTCCAACGAGGCTTGGCTCATCATCATCATCATCATCACCAAGTGCATTTGTGGGAGCAACAAAAGAGTTGTCGCCCATAAACCGTTCTCCTACCTGGTCTCCGCCTGGATCCTTCTCATTTTACCCCAACCGTACACTACCACTCCCAAACGAATTGACCTCCTCTTTTTCGAATCAATACGAAAAATTAGAAGTAGAAAACAGGGCCCTGAAACAAGAAATCAACATGATATTTCAGAGGCAGATTGGTGGCCTCAAAACACGTGTTTATGATCTTGAAGTAGAGGTAGGCATTCACAAAATACTATTTTTTTTTTTTCATATATACAAACCTTGACTCATATATTTATTTCATTGGTTTAGAATAAAGTTTTGAGATCTTTAATATATGACAAAAAGTCTTTAGTTAAAAATGTTCAAGATATAGATCTGGAAGCCTGAAAAGCAAAAATAAGAACTGCCTGGAGTTAATTACACTTTCTCCTATTTCCTCCCCTTTTTTTTTACGTTATTTTCGTTGTATTGTAAACATTTCTTTATATATATTTATCCTCTAATTCAATTAATAGAAGGTGTTTTTTATTATAAAAGATTTCTCTAATTTATTTCTTTTTATAGTTGTTGAAAAATAATGGTTTTTTATGTACATCAACTCTTATTGAGTCTTCACCTTCTTTTGGATGACAGTAGGAGGTGCAATCCAAGTGCGGGTGATAAATTTAAGTACTTCATCAATGATGATGACAGGGAAAGAAATCCAAATAACAGCCCACCATTCTTCAGTGTTGAGAGGAATGATAGCAAAAAGTTTTGTGAAGAAAGGTACATATAAAATCATAAAGTGTAAAACCATGGACAAAATGATGGACAACACAAGATAAGGATTGGCCCACAAAGGCAAAGTTAACAATGATTCGTTTTCACTCAAACTAGTTAAAATAAGTCAAATCAGTATTAAAGACATTTTATAAGTGGTGTTTTTTCCTTACCTATTCATAGCATTGAACATTTCAATAACAACCAAAATGGATAAACTCATCGTGGTGGCCTTCATAGAAAGAGTATTGGAGAACATCTCACAACCAATCTCTGGGAATAAAGTGGAGCAACTATGGAAATGAGACTATAGGAAAAAAAAAAAAGAAGATAGACTTGTTAGATATCTATATACTTTCAAAACCAAACGGCATTCACATCCCAACTTACCAATTGATAATAAGAAATTTGAGGTCCACCTTCGTAATAGATAAACCACCAGACATAACCAAAAACTGTAGCCAAACCAACATAAGTACCAATAATCATATATCTAAAGAACAGCCATCCACCAACAAGAGGCTCCTTAGAGCTGCGTGGAGGACGTCTCATAATATCATGGTCAGGTGGATTAAAACCAAGAGCAGTAGCAGGAAGACCATCGGTGACCAAATTGACCCACAATAACTGAACAGGAATCAATGCCTCAGGGAGACCCAATAAAACTGTCAAAAAAATAGAAACAACCTCACCAATGTTGGAAGAAATAAGATAGCGAATAAATTGCTTGGTATTATTGTAGATACTACGTCCTTCTTCTACAGCCTTTTCAATTGTTGCAAAGTTGTCATCTGCCAAAACCATATCTGCTGCCAATTTGGCAACATCAGTACCTGTTCCCATTGCAATACCAATATCAGCCTTCTTGAGGGCAGGTGCATCATTAACACCATCACCGGTCATGGCAACAATCTCACCGTTGGCCTTCAAAAGATCTACGAGTTGTTGTTTGTGCGAGGGTTCGGTACGAGAGAATAAATTGGCACGCTTAATAGCTTGGACCTTTTCGGCATCAGAAAGAGAATCAAATTCACGACCAGTATAACTCTTTCCGATTAAATCTTCATCTGCATCAAATACACCAATTTGGCGGCAGATAGCCTCGGCAGTATTCTTGTTATCACCAGTGATAACAATGACACGGATACCAGCAGTTTTACATTCAGTAATAGAATCAGCAACTTCAGGGCGTGGGGGGTCCATCATACCAACAAGACCAACAAAGGTCATATTGGACTCGTAATTAATAAATTCAGACTGTTCACGAAGGTTGAAGTGAGAAGGATCCACATTTTCAATCTTTGCCAAACCAATACAACGGAGGGACATACCCTTACCGTATTCTAAAACCTTTTCATTCAAAATTTCGCGAAGTGCTGGTGTCATTGGAACAGCGCCTTCAGATTCAGATAAGCGGACCATGTTACAGCGGTCAAGGATGTTCTCAGGAGCACCCTTGACAAGTAGAGAATGTTTCTGAGAGTTGTTATTTACAATAACAGACATGGATTTACGATCACGAGTGAATTCAAGAGTAGCCACACGTTGGGATTGACCATTAATGTAATCACAACAGGCAGTAGAACGGTTACCCTTGGAAAGAGCACCGAGTTTTTGGTTAAAAGCAGCATCAGAAGTTCCAAACTTTTCAACAAGTACTTGAAGGGCAGCTTCGGTAGGCTCACCAATACAACCAAAAGTATCTGCGCTTTCGTCATAAACAATACGGGCATCGTTACAGAGGGAACAGATCATGACAATGTCATTCAAGACGGAGTTCTGGACAGGTGTCACGGAGTTCTTTCCGCTCAAGGCGCTTACACTACCAATGGGTTCGTAGCTTGTGCCATCAATAGAGAGTTCCTGGAGATCACCTGCCTGAGAGGAGACCACAGCAACCCTGGAAACACTCATCTGATTTGTAGTCAGGGTACCTGTTTTATCAGAACAAATGACACTAGTACAACCCAAAGTCTCGACACTTGGTAAGCTGCGCACAATAGCACCTCTCTTGGCCATTTTTTTAGTTCCAAGAGCAAGACATGCAGTAATGACAGCGGCCAAGCCTTCAGGAATGGCAGCAACAGCCAACGCAACAGCAATCTTAAAGTAATAAACAGCGCCACTTAACCATCCGTTGTGTGAGGGATCATCAAAGTTACGAATATTGACAAGCCAAACCAACACACAAATAACCGTAATCACCTTTGCAAGCATATCTCCAAAATCGTCCAATTTACGTTTAAGAGGTGTCTTTTCGGATATTTGAGATGAAATAGAGGTATGAATATCACCAATAGCAGTAGCAACACCTGTATTCACCACAATAGCCTTACATTTACCAATAACACAGGTGGTACCCGAAAACAAAATGTTACACTGATCCTGCTTTACTGCTCCTGTATCCTTGATGGCTTCTACCTGTTTATCCACGCTTACAGATTCACCTGTCAATAATGCCTGATCAACACGGAATACACTTGACGAGATAGAGAGCACACGAGCGTCAGCAGGTATCTTGTCACCGACAGAGAGTTCAATCACATCACCAGGTACCAATTCCTCCGCACGTATCTTTTTAAGAGTGCCTTCACGAATGACCTTTGCCTCATCTGGTGAATATTCTCTCAAGGCGTCAATGGCCTTTTCAGCACTGGACTCTTGAAGTACACCAACAGTAGCATTGGCAATGAGAATCAATAAAATAACAATGGGTTCAACAAATGCAGTAGAGGAATCCTGATCTTCAAATATAGCGAGTACAAACGACACAATGGCGGCACCCAACAAGATTATCACAAGCTGATCTTGGAATTGTTCTAAGATAAGTTTATATAATGGTGTTGATTCTTCCTCAGGAAGTTCTAAGCGATGAAGAAAACCAAAAAAAAGACAGGGATGTTGAGAATTTTTAGATAAATTGAATAATATAATTCATTTTTACCATTTTTTCCATATTTTTTCTGTTGCTCTAATACTTGACTAGCAAGTAAGCCTTGAGTAGGCTTTACGCTAAAAAACGAGAGCACCTCTTCAGGTGTTTTAACAAAAGAATCGTCCATTTGTTAAAACCCTTCTGTTTGTTTATTTTTGTAAAAGGTTAGAAAAACGCAAAAAGAAAGAAAGAGAAAGAGCGATATGTATATTTTGATGATGAATGTTTTCTTTTAAATTTTTTGGGCCTAAATTGGTATATTCAAGTCCGTTTGATGCATTTATTACGTAGCTAATAACCTAGAACCTATTTATTTGTCCTTTTAAGGCAAATAAAATGAAATTTCTCCTATCAAAATTTGATTTTTTTTGTAAATTACAATTTTTGTTTTTCTGCGCAATTGGGCTTGCGTGTCTCGCTCTTGTTGGTCATTTAAAATTTTAAACTCATTAAACCAGTAACAATGGTAGCTTTGGGCATTCACTTTAGCTTTTATACTCTCTTTTGATGTAAGAATTTGATCTTTTAAAATATTTCATAGTTTTATATATAATGTTATTCATTCCAGAGATGCTGTAAAAACATTAAATGATGTCTTTTATATTGTAGCCCATCTTATTGTTTCTGTGCCTATGCATCTGAGGAAAAAGGGGGCCCCTTTTTTATGATAAAAGGCAATTCATTACTAATCCTTCTCTGGATTACTAATACGTTTTTATTCTTTATTCTTTTCCCAATGCATAAATGAGACTTTTTATTTTGTCTAACATGCTAAGATCATTTTTGATGTGTATTATTTAAAAATTTTCTATTTTATTTACATCATTGTAAATATGATATAAAAGATGAAATGTAGTACGTTGCTTCATTCAGGTTGTCATTCCATCTATTCTCTATTATTAAATCTGTGTATTTATGACAATAATTGCTATTTTACATCATCTCTTTTTTTTTACACCAAGTTCATAATCAAATGGATAAGTGACTTACTTGAGTCAAGTTATTATATGTGGGAGTGCTTCATAAATATCCAGAGGACATTTCTTATTTTATAGTCATTACGGATTTCATAGAATATAATAATCTCAGAATATCTAATTGTTTACTTTATACTCATTGTTGATATCCAATCGTTTATTCACTTCAAATGTCAAAATTGAATGAGGAGATGAATGTAGTGTCTATTAGTGGTAAACGGATATACTGAACACTCTAGATTTGTTGAATTCTATGGCATGTATTCTTTACAGGCACATTCTTTATCACTTTTCTTGATTCAATAGACTTTAAGACACTTATTTTAGCTAAAAATATCGGCGGTATTTAACATCCTATTATCTGCTGTCAATACTAGTTATTCTCCATGGCTTTATCATCATTATTTAGAACCAAGGAGTTGAAAAAGACAATATTTGATTATTTTGGAATTGATAACTTTAAAAGAAAAAGAGCCAATGAAATTGAAACACCTAACAAACATGAAAAAATAGAGTAAATTGATCAAATATAGATTGGAAGATCATTCTTTGGTCAAATTTATTTTTAGCATATTGAATTAATTTAAGTGATTATTTACGAAGGGATGCTTACAAAGGGATGAAGTGGCATAATAATAGCATCTATGTATAATAAATATAATCAAATTTAAGAGCTAATTGTATAAAATCATGATTTGTTCTTAAATACGTGCTTATTTAAAAAATAAAACCTTTAGTTTATTGACAAAGGACTAGTGATTCAATGAATTAAATATATTTGCTATTTGTAACTATATTCTCAAAGTTTTGTATTACAGCAGAATTGTTTGTTTCACAACTTGTTAAAGATCATTGTAAGTAATATTATTTCCTATTGTTGTTTTGTTATTTTCTTAATAACGTGTTATACAATTGATATATGGTTTACCTTGTGAAGTTACTGACAAGGTGTTTATATGTTCTATTAGAGTATTCCATTACAATGCCATTATAAAAGTGTCTGACATCATATGATATTATACCTTATCAGCACGGAGTTCAATTGCTCAAAAGTACAATTGGAAACTCTCAAATAAAATGGTTATGCGATAAATATTTTAGTTAGTATTTCATCAGGATAGGCAATATATATATATATATATAATGGTACTGCAGGAATTTATTTGTTTTTTCTATGTAGATTGTACATACACTGATAACGTCTAGAGGATTTGCTTAACAAACTAAATTTAGTTTATTCAATAGATAAATTAGTACCAAGAAAAATTCTGTTCTTTTCTTAAAACCCGCGCGGGGTTTATTTATAAAAAATAAAACAATATAAAAAAAAAGGAAAAAAAAAAAGTTTAATTGGGTTTCTTTCACTCTTTCACTCTTCCAGTCTTCCAGTCTTCCACTCTTTCCTCCACTTACACTTACACTTTTTTCTTTCTTTTGTCTTTAGGTAATTATTATAAAAAATCGCAGGAATTAAAATAACTCATGTTATTATTAGCATGTCAAGCTTGGAACAAGAGGCAACAACGTCCGAAAGCACACCTCTTTTAAGAGACAATGAGGACACCTCAAATGTAAAAGAAGAAAGTTTTAAGGATCTTAAAGGTTCCTTTAAGCCTTTGATGGCATCATTTTATATAGCTATCGTCGCAGGTTTGAACGATGGTAGTTTAGGAGCAATTATTCCCAGAGTGAAAGAGTATTACAATATATCAAATGAAACTATATCCCTCTTGTTCTTGTGCTCTGCATTGGGTTTTTTTGCAAGTGCATCAGTTAACGGAACTCTTGTACATCATTTGGGACAATATAGAGTTTTAGTCCTTGGTTCGAGTACAGTATTAGGTGCTTATACATTTATTATGTTTGGTCTACCATTTCCATTGATGGGCCTTGCAATGGTGTTTGTTGGTGCTGGTATGGCTGTGTTAGATGCTGGTATGAATGTGTATACTGCAAACTTACCCCTTGCTACACTTTTGCTCAATACATTACATGGTAAAATTTTCCCTTAAAAAAAAAGGCTTTAAAAGATAAACCTACATGTGCTAATGTCTATTATTATCAAGCTGTTTACGGAGTTGGAGCCATGTTGTCTCCATTGGTTGCTACGTTTTTATTAGAAAGAGATATTAGTTGGAAAGGAATCTATGTTTTCTTGACAGCTGTATGCGTTATCAATATTATCTCAATTGTCACCTGCTTCAGGAAAGTTGACTTTGAGGTTCCTGAGGAGGAAAGCCCTGATGGTACCACCAAACCAAATCATAGCGAACTTACCAAGGCGGCCATTTTTAACCGTATGACATTGATCGGAGCAGCATACATTTTAGTTTATGTTGGTGTAGAGGTCACTCTTGGGGGTTGGGGTTACACATTCTTAACTGAAGGTAGACACGGGGATCATATCGCCATGGAAAAAGTTGTTTCTGGTTTTTGGGCAGGTTTAGCATCTGGTCGATTGTTGCTAGGATATCTTGCTGGTCGTTTTGGAGAGAAATTAATGATTACGTTATTTACAGTGCTGGTTTTATTCGGATTAATTGCTATGATCACATCAAGTGATATAGTTTTGAACTCCACAGGTAAACTTTATGCATCTATTCATTTGACGCTTATTGGTTAACATCAAAGTTACGTTTAATTAGTGTTCATATCGTTTGGACTTCTCTTGGGTCCTTTATTCCCTGTCACAGTCTCATTAGCATCTAAAGTATTACCTAGAAGTTATCATGCAACATCCATTGGATTCATAGCTGCGTAAGTTATATGTTCATTTTCAAGATAACATAATAATGACATATTTTTGCCTATTTTAGTCTAGGGTCTGGAGGAGCCGCTTTATTCCCATTTATCACTGGACAAATAGCAGGAAAATTTGGTATTATTAGCATGCCTACGGTTTGTTTGGTGATGACCTCTGTTATGATTGTTCTTTGGGCCTTTGTTCCATCAAACAAGCCCTTCTTCGCTGCATGTAAATAATAAATGCTTGTCCTCGTGATTGAGTGACTGCTGCAAAAAATGATGAAAAAGCAGTTGCCAAGTTTTATTTATATTCCTGCTTTCATATTCCTTTTTATTTTATTACCTCCTATTTCGTATCAATAAATATGTTCAAGCACTTTATCATACTCAATGCAATAGTATTGTGTGTATCAGCTACAAAAACAATTAGCGAAGTCTTATCTGAGGATCAGCGTTTTGAGACTTTATTAGGTCACCTTAAAAACAATAATTTGGTGGCTTTTGTCGATAGTCTAGAGGAAGGCACTCTTTTTGCTCCAGAAAACGACGCATTCAGTCAAATAAATGGCGACATTAGCAATTCAACACTGCTTTATCATATTCTACCAAACAGCTTTAAAATGTCTGACTTTCGGCATGGAGCTCTATTGGAATCCTTCTATGTTCGCCCTGGTTATTTAGGCTCCGATAAATCTGGACAACTCTTGAAAGTAACAAAAGACGATAAGGCTACCCTTATCAATGAAGCACACATCACAACTGGGGACATTGAAGTAAGCAATAAAACGTCTATACACGCCCTTGATACTTTATTAGAACGACCAGTGTTATTACGTATGTGAATGTGTATGTTTTTAAAGGTCAGAAGTAATTAATGGGAATTTGGTTGTTAGGAGAGATCGTTCAAAGAAACGAAATCATTGCCCATTTGATGAATACGTCTGATGTACTTCATATCCTAGAAGAAAAACGTCCTTTTACAGTTTTTTTGACAATTAAGGAGAATCCTTTTGATTTATACAATCCAATTGAGACTGCATATTTGACGTCAGATTATGGAAAAAATGATATGTCACAATTCTTTAAATATACAATTGTTGATAAGCCTATCTACATTGCCAATTTTCATTCTGGAAAAACAACATGTAAATAGAAAGTACGAATTTATAAATATTTATTTGCTCACTATTGATCATAATGATAGATAAAACCTTATCTGGTGATTCTTTAATACTGGCAAAGAACAAGGAAAATGGAAAGGCAACCGTAAATGACGTTCCTATTGTTCAATCTGATATTCTAGGGGCCAATGGTAAGCTATACATTTAAGGAGTTAAAATGTGTCATTTCATTAAAGTATGACATACATAACATAGGTGTTTTGCATGAAATCGATGGTAATATTAGACCAAGTTCCATTGCATTTAACGCAAGGAAATACCTGTATGGATTAAATGCTAGTCTATTCGTAAAGGCTTTAGACGATTACAACTTGAATCAGTTTCTTGATACAACCGAGACAAACCATACTTTCCTGATACCCCCTAATGATTCAATTAATAAGCCACCTCGATCTTATTATCAGAAAAAGGCTTGGCTGGCTTATCATATCCTAAGAGGGTCTTGGCCCCAAGAAAATTTAGTTGATAATATGTTGCTGACGTCCGAGTTTACGTCACATGACATGAATGGAAATGGACAGCGTGTACCTGTTTATATTGAAAACGAGGTTCTGGATGTAACTGAAAAGGAGGCATTGGTGGGAAAATCTATTCAATTCGACCATTCTAGGGTAGTCGGAGAAGTTGGTAGGCTTTCATAAAACAAAACAAACACTCTATTATACGTACTAAAGTTTATCTATATCGTTTCATGCATAGTAACTGTAAATAATCATTATATATACAAGCTGTCTAATTCTCTATCACTTCCAGGAGATGTTCTCCAAGAGCTTGTGCTTGACCTTGATTTATCTACATTTATAGCAACCCTTTATGTCTCTGGTGTTGTTAATGATATCAAAGATGCCAATGGGATCACTTTGTTTGTTCCCTCAAACAGTGCTTTTGATAAATTAGGCTTAGTTGCAAAATACTTGGTTCACTCTTCCGCAAAATCTAATCTTCAGACTATCTTGAGATACCACGCTGCCTTATCACTCTTGTACTATGATGACATGAAAGATAAAGTAAATGAAATTCCTACATTATCCAAGTCAACGTTACGAGTAAGCCAAAACAAATCTGGTTCTGTGATCATTGGAAGTCCTGAAAATAGCCAAACAAGTACTGCTACTTTATTACACAAAGATATGATTGTATCAAATGGTGTTATTCATAAAATATCTGAGGTTCTAATCCCTAACCATATCAGAATAACAAACAAGGACATACTAGTCGGAACTGAATCTACAACAATGCTTAAAATACTGGAAAAAACAAAACTCTTACAAACAATCAATGACGAGAATATTGTGGTGCTGGTACCTACAGATAAAGCATTTGCCCGTGTTGATTTAGATGCTCTATTGGAAGATGAATATCAATTGGAGAGAATGGCTCGCTTACATATAATACCAACTCCTTGGCAAAACGAATGGGCTGAAGACAATGATATCAAGAAGAGTGAAAAAGGAGAGTATGCCTCTCTTCTTTCTAAAAATGATAAGGTCACGGTCAAGATTGAATATGGAAGTCTTTCCGTTCAGGTGAATGATGGTGGTGAAAGCGACAGTGCTCGAGTGATTGGCCTGGGAAAGGTGACAGCCGGTGGAGGTATCATCTCGATAGATAGAGTTTTAATACCAGTACATAGAGGATTTTTTGGTCTTCCATGGATGTGGTCTATCGTAGTCGTTCTTACTATAATAACTTTATGTGGAGGTCTGATCAGCATTTGCGGATTCTTGGGATACAAGATATATAATCGCAGAAGGTTGGGTTACAGACCCATCTTTTGAAAAGGCTAGATTATATTAGAGATCTTGGTATATTTGACCGAAACTTAACTTAGCCATTGTATAGCATATATTGTCTAATAGTAAAGTGTAAATCAATTAAAATCAATATAGGATTTAAATATTATAGTAATAATAATAACAATAATAAAGTCAATTTATATTACTTTTGAACTAAAAATAATGAATCAAATACGTGTAAAAAATATTATTTTTTATTATATGTATAAAAATTATGAAAGTGTTTAATTAAAAATAAAATAATGCTAAAAATCAAAAAGTAGTTTATATATATATATATATATTAAGTATCTAATTATTATTCTTCCTCCTCCTCTTCTTTCTCCTTATCCTTCTTTTTGCTGTTGTGCTTATTTCTTGCCTCCTCGTCACCAATTTTAGCATAATAGTCTTCCATTTCTGCGGAGTTAGGTGAGGCTTGTTTTTCCTTGCCTGCTTCAACCAATTCAGTCATTCTGACAGCAGCGGTTTGATCGTAAACGCGGGATACAATAAATATCTCATTTGTTTCATCACTGCTAATATACAATCTTCCAAATGCGTCAAAAGTTAAACCAGTTGGTGAAAGACAACCTGGTCCAGCACAAGGTTGAGCTTCAGCCAAGATAATTTCCGGTTCTTTATCCCATCGAGGCTGATGTCCAAGATCATCAAAAGGAAGGCGTACAACATTATGGCCTTGGGTTTGTCCAGAGAGGCCATGATTAGCAACGATTGGAGTATCAGTCCAGTTACAAGGAAGACCAACGGATGTACCACCAGTTTCAAGAGTTCCCACAGAGCAGAAAGTTCCCATGTAAAAGGCGACAGAAGAAGCAATGGAGTTGGCTGCAATGTTAAAGGCTGGTTTACGATTGTTTTCTTCGTTTTGGCAATATTCATCCAGAGAGAGCGAGTCATTCATAAAACTAGGGTGTCCCCATTGAGCTCCGAGTCCTCTAGCTGCTGATGAAATGCCTTGCAAGTTATATTCGGTCATACAGTATGGGAAACCATAATTCATTTGAGGGAATTCGTATAAATTAAGTTCTTCAGCAAGACCGGCTTGGGAAAGATCTAAAAGCAATGTCAATTTTTTGTTTTGTTTTAATCACCAGGATATAACGATAATATTTACCTTCACTGGCACTAATGTCTGTTCTTTTTATACTTCCAGTCAATCCATTGAGACCCCATAGACGAGCTTGAGTATCAAAAGTCATAGATCCATGGGAATTCGTGCCAAATGCATGGACCTCACCATCAGTATCAAAGTCATAACCTTGTTCGGGAGTAATGTGGAGATTAAATCTTTTGATGATACCACTTGAGCCATCTAAATTACTTGACAATTCACTAACGCTTCGAGGAACATATAAATATCCAAAAGGATCAATGGAAAGCTCAGTAATAACACCTGTGTCTTGAGGGTTGATATTATTCAGAATAATCTTTCCCTCACCAACTGGGGAATGTTGACCGTCTGAGTAAGGAAACTTGTAAACAGAGTTAGCAGTACTAACATAAAGATTTTGTCCCGTAACAGCAACGCCATTGGCAATAGGTTGATCCATTTGTGAATTCTGGAGTATAAGTTGAATATCAGTGTTTCCACATTCATCCATACGCACAGAGTAAAGTCCTTGTTCAGGAGATACAACCAGTAAATGATCGGCCTGATCCATGAAAATATTCTTTGGGTTTGGAATACTGTTTGCAAGAACCATGGCTTCATATCCTTGTAATACAGTGACTGGTCTAGCGGAAGTTAATGGTGTATTTGGTTTGCATAGTGGTTGATCCTTAGGATCTGATATGATAATTGGATGGTCGGAAGAGGCATCTGGTATAAGTATACCTTCTTTTCCTACTTTAATTGCTCCGGGAACACCACTATCTATTTCACTTTCAGATTGTTCTTCCTTTTTTTTACCGGCTCGCCCTCTTGGTTTCCCTCCCGTTGCAAGAGACTGAACACTAAATAATGTGATGACAAGTAATAACAAATAAAATGTCTTTATCATTATTACTTTACAAAATAATGTACATATATAAGCAAAGAAAGTGATGAAAAGAAATAGAAAAAGAAAACTATATGATTTAGTTTCTCTAAATATATATAGGTTTGATTTTGTAAAGAAAATAAAACAATAGATAATTTCCGGTATTACTCAATTGTCTAATTAGCTTGCTCGGAAATAAACTTTTTTCACTAAAAGTGAACCCGAATATTTGGTCCACTCCTTAAAACTACACTCAACCATGAAACGGTTTTTTTTAAAGATACCTCGTCCTTAATTAACTTCAGAAATAAACTAAGATTATACGGTTTTTTCAAAGTGGAACGTCTTACTTGTGATTATATATGAAAAATTGTATGAAGAAGTTGAGTGAAAGCCAATATACAAATATTACTCTTTTATGTATTGATTTGAACTAACTTTTTATATCTTTGTTATTATGATAAAAAAAGTTTATCTTAATACAAACCAACGCATTATTTATTGACATCTCTTTCAAAGTTAGAAATCAAAAAATCTTTGGATATAACAATATAATAATAATATTATATAGTTCTTTTTTAAATATAAAAAAGATTGTTTTATTCCCAATTTTTGTGAGTAAATAAGCTTTATTATTCAGTTTTTTATGTTCTTATTATTATTCGTTTATAGAGTAACCCCACTTTTTTAAATAAGCTATATATACGATGTACTTCTTATTTAAAAGCACTTTAATTATAATTACAAGTCTAGATGTTTAACTACCGAGATTTTTTATATGAGAATCGATGGGATGTGCTTATCGTCGAATAATATAAATTTAATTAAACTACATTATTCTCATTTTAACAATTATTACTTTATATTAGGTAACTTTATTAATGCTTATAAAAAGCAGTATATAATTTTTAATTATTCTCTTGTTTTTCCTTTTTTTCATTTAAACCATTGTCTACTGCTAGACGCTTTAACTCGCCCTTAAGCCAAAATACTGGGAGAGATCCGATAGTCATTATAACAGCTACTACGATCATTGACATTTTCATATTATTAGGTGGATCAGCCTCAGGGCCAGCTCGAAGGCTATCAATTATTACAGAGAAAATCAGCATGGCTGCTGTAGAAAGTGACCAAATCACAGAAGATGATATTGCTTCAGGAACAGGGTATGACACTTCATTTTTAAAATTTATGAAATATATTAGCTATTTTATTTTGTCTTCTGATCAGCTGTAACTTACCTTCACAAGCCAACTCCATAGTAAGTGGAAATAGAGCATAGGAGAAAAATCCACATATACCGCAGGTAATTAGGATCACACCAAATGCATTTGGTATCACTAAAAAGTAGAATAAATTAAGTCAAGCCAATCGAATATAAAATGTGATATATCTTACTGTCAAAAATAAACATAACATAACTAAATACCATAAATGGAGTAAATATTTTGATCAACATGATATGTTGTGCAGTCTTTCCTGCCCAGTATCCTGTGAGTATTCCTCCAGGATATCCAGCTATTACAACTATGGCAGATGCGAGTCCAGCTTGCTGGTCGCTATATCCAAAGGGCGCAATTGCTTCAATGATTAATACAGAAACTGAAAATACCATTCCAAGATTAATAGTACAGAGTATGGCAGCCCACCAAAATGATTTATTTTTAAACAGGTGTTTAACACCTTCCTTAACACCCATTCTTTGCTTGTCTGCTGAAATAGATGGTGGTATACTCGGACTTCCTGGTAAAACAAAACATGGAATTGAACATACTGTTGATATTATTGCTACAGACAAAAGCATCGATGGGATTTTATCAGCTATAGGAGAAATTATAGGTAACAATATAGGGGCAATGATCATGCCAACAGAGAGAGCTAATTCAATAAACGTACGAATAAAAAAAAAAAAATAAGCATATACTATTTACATAAACAAAGGCATACTTACATCCTAATGTATTAGCAATTCCTCTGTGTTGAGGAGCAAACCACTCGGATGCTAACTATTACATACAAGTAAGAAAATTGTTATATTGATAGTATTTATTATATAAGTAAACTACCTTTGCTGCTATGCTATTTGATGATCACATGGTTCAAAATAGGTAAAGAAGTAGATAAATGAAGTATTTATTAAAATGATATACATCTTCAATATGCCAACTTACTTGTAAACGAATGGTCCACCAATGCTTGAAATAGTTTGCCCGAGCATCATTAAAAAGTATCTTTTATCAGGAGAAACAGCCACAGCAATATAACGCACCCAGCATCCTATTAAGTTGATCACTGCTGAAAATATGATCTATATAATTTTAGAATACACGTAATCGATTAACTTATTAACATAGTTGTTACATTGGCTTTGATTCCAAATCGTTCATATGACCATGCTGTTAACACTGAAAAAACAGAATTGCAAATCGCGGAAACATTCGAAAGCCAATTTGTACGAGTTAGCGAAGCTTGTAGCCACTCTGACGACACAAGTGGAGTTGATGCAGCACTCATCCACATCATGGAACAGGCACTGTTAACAAGAATTACATTTGCTATTTGTAACCATGCGACCCATGTTGTACCGTATTTTTCGTCCATTAGTGATGAATCGTGCGACAAGGAGCTTGAAACAACATCTGTATGTTCAAGTTCAACTGTCATGTTTTTTTCTTTTAATATTTAATTTGAATACTAAGTTTGACAATGGATAAAGTAATAAGTAGAATATTGTCTTTTACCTCTACCCATATTTTTGGAAATAAGTTTTTTTTAAAAAAACAAAAACAAAAACAAAACGAAATCAAAAAGGTGAAAAATGGGAAACGTTAAAAGTATTAGAAGATAAGCAACCCGCGTTTAGCATGAATATGTATTGTGATTTGGTGACTAAACAGGGGCTAAAAATGAAAATGTCTTTTTTGTTTATTACCAGTCATTTTTCAGTGGGATTTGCAACATGTTTGTTACTTAAAAGTATAAGTCAGCAACTATTACTGTTTAACTGGTCAATTTTGAATTCTTTTAAAGTAATTATCATTTTTTTTTTAAAAAAAAAAAAGATCTAAAACAAGTGATATTTAGTAAGATGCATACAAAGGAATAATAACTCAAAGAAAGCATGGTGATTATGCATTTAAAGGAGGAAATATAAGGGCACTTTATCTTGCATGAAATACACTGAAGTAGTGATGTTTAATAAGTATCTAAAGTTGTAAATGAATATAGTTAAAGTATTATGATTTTAATTATTGCACAATGTTTATTTGTTACTTGAAAACAATAATAATAGTAAAGATAGTAAGACAATATAAATAAGTATTTATTTTATTTTTACGTGAAGAAAAAGGAGATAAGGGGTCTGCACTTCCCTTTACATTGCATGTAATAGGTTCTCCTATTGACAGAAACCTGGAACCTATATTTCAAAAAATTGATTTCCTGAATATGAGAAGTTTTAACTTCTGAGAATATTAAAGCATATTGTGCTATAAATGGATGGTTCCTATAGAAGTTTGCGGCCAGCATTAAATTTAAAAAATGTTTATTTTATACATATGGGAAAATTTGCATGGTTTATTTGCACTTAAGATTTTGCATTGTTTTCTCTTTTGTTATTAGCATTTAATATTAATATTATGCATCTATGCTTTCTAGTCTGCAGTTTACCCTTAGAATTTCCCAAATCAGATGATTTCAGGTCAAGTGAGTTAGAGCCTCGCATCTGTCATAAGAGAAACTATTTTTAATATGTAGTAAAGCAATACAATAGTTGATGCTCATCATTTGTACCCAATTATATCATTAGCATCAAGAAACAAATTATTGAGAATTATAATAGTAATAAATAGTGAAGTAATAACTTTTTTAGTGTAATCTAATATTTAGAAATATCAAGCTTTTACAGATTCTATCACTGGTATTTCGAAAGGATCTTGAAAGGATCAAGTTTGACAAAATGAACTTGTGTAATTGAATCTCCTGAAGTTTATACTTCATATTGTAAGATTATAATAAAGAAGACTGGTTATTATATTGGCTATTATTTCAACGGTGAATAGTTATCGGGTGCTCAGCTCTCTGCTAATTCTTTGCCTCGTACACATCTTCGTTGAAGGTATACTTAGGGGCAAATAGCCCACACCTTAGACGCAACTCTATCATATAATTGCAGAGAGTCTTTCCATCTTGATTTTTAGTAATGTGAAGTAATGGAATTACATTATAAGTATTATTTAATATATTCAACTGGTTAACAGCAATATACCTATAATATATAAGTATTTAAATTCATGGATTTGCAAACTGCTAACTATAGATAGAATTTGAATTTTCTCCTGGTGATGGTACCGTCGTTGCTTTGATAATTATGGTAACTATGACAATTATAAACAACATAAATTTCTCGATTATTATTGCTTCTTTAAACACTACTTTTCGTCAAGACCAAGGGATTGTCAAAGTTTTCCAAACTGGAGTGGTACGCTGTTGATTAGTCATTACAATCAGCAGTTTCATTGACCTTCTTTTAGGTACAGGAAAATAAAGATTCTATGATCAAACTCTCAAAGCTCAAAGCTGAAAAGTAGATTGTGGTATAGTGGTTGAGAAATTTTAGTATCGATAAGGTGTTTAAACGGAAAAGACGTATGTGTTATCATGCCTCTAAAAATAATTAAATTTATTTTTGTTCAGATCATTTTTATTTGGCCTAATTTTGTTCATGCGTATTTAGTTCAATTTTTTTTTGTTCATACAGCTCTGCTTTACTTCATGCATATTTAGTTTGTTCATGTATTACTTTAGTTGGGTATCACTTTCGGTAGAATTCACTTAAGTGCACATCGTTTTCATTAGATGCTACTGTCCTGAGCCTAGTAGGATGATATATTTTTTATAAAATTGACTCACTTTTAGTTGTATTGATTTATTTTCGTTTGGTTGACTCAATTTTACAGGATCGGCTCATTTTCAAAAAGTTGATTCATTATTGCTGAGCCTAACTCAAACACATTATAAGTTAGAATAATAAATAATTGATCATAAAGTCCAGCCTTCTCATACCTACCGCTCACAGGATTACAAGCGTTTTTGTCAATATCTTCAATTGTAAGAAATAGGACTGGTGTAATAAATTGCAATACATGATAGACCGCTGGTTTGACCCCAAAATCAAGTTGCAAAAGCAAACAGGGTAACAGATGAAAATCAGGAAGAGTACTAGTGAAAGGAGTGGCAATAAAAAGTGGTGAAAGCAGTATTAAAATGTATGCTCCTTTACCAAAAGAAAAAGCATATTGACATTTAAATATTTTTTTTTTTTACTTATTTACTTACTACTGGAAAGAAATAGGGGCTTGCGCGTTCCAAGTCTTATTTTTATATTTTGCTTTTCTTTAACTCATAAAAATGAGCTGATCAGGACATCCAGAGCATGATATTAAAAAGGAAGTCTTCTTTTTTTTTTTACGTTTTTGCTATCTTTTTTTTTTTCATTTAGTAGCTTAAGCCAGATCACTTTGTTTTAGCTATGTACTGTCTTTTTCAAGAAAACGAAAAAAGTTTCAAATTAAGAAAAGGAAAGTATTTAATGAGAAAAGGTTGATAACAAGAAAATTGAGTAAAAAGGGAGATCAAGGTGACAGAGCTAAAGGGGACTAAGTAAATGATTCAATCCAATGAATAATAACTCAAGAAGATACGTTTAGGCATCTACATGGATCCTATCTATCATCAACTTTAATTTTCATATACAAATTAACACCTATGCTCCATCGAAATGTCTATTTTATTAACGCAAAGATGTGAAGTTGCGAAATTATGAAATTACGAGATTGCAAAAATGAAAAGATGCATAGTAGTAGTAATAAATCAAAGTCTTGGATCATCTTGACTCGTGTTGGATTCCTGCTCCAACTCAAAGGCTCCAAATTTTTTAAATAAATATAATGTTTAAGCCAGAATATATATTTACTTGTATATAAAGGCAAAACTGTTACTCATCCTATATCCTTTTTTTTTAATATATATATACACAAGCATCAGATAACACTGGCGACTTTAAGTGATCATAAGAGTAGTCAAACAGGAGATATTTATAGTAATTTATAAGTTAATGTTATATAGTTTTCATTATTTTAATCTTTTACTATGATTTTTAAAGTTAACGTCTATAAACGTATCTCCATTTCGTTTAGCAAGTATCGTCTTATCTGCTGCTTGGTCATCTAGGGTTAATAAATCATGTTACCACTGGGACAGTTATCGTTGGCCTAACCAGTAGCTAATTGACGACGTAAGTTCTTATATCCCTAGGAACTCATGAAAGATTACTAATTTGCTTTTTTTAATCTTTCAAAGAGTAAAGTTTTATTCCAAAAAGCACTATTTTCTGTTTTTTCTTTATTCTCTCATATTAAGCTATCACAATTAGTACCTCATGCACTTAAGAGATAAGCAATTTACCTTTTATAAGAAAAAACCATTTAAAAGTAAACCTCTAAACTTAAAATAAACGCCTAAATATTTTGATTTAATAATTTTTTAACCGTTTAGAACAATGGCCTTTTTTTCTTTAAAAGAAAACATGAATCTCTTCTTTTTTGTGCTATGCATTATTTATCTGAAATTGGAGCAATGTAGTGTAACAATGTTTAAAGTGAAAACACTAACAACTATAAAGTTGGTGTTACTATCAACATTAAGCAAAATAAGCGCGGGAGCCCGCCAACAACTACGAAAGTACAATGGTATTTCAAATTAACTTTTAATCAAGTGGTTTGAATATATAAATGAATAAATATCATAAATCTAGAAAGTGCCCGTTGCAATAACTTAAATTTATCGATACTTTATGATAAAATAAAATTAATTTTGCTTTTAGAGAAATTTCCTTTGTCTATTGCATGTGTACTTAAATAACGAAATTTCTTTTTACGCTTTCTACTTATTTTAATGATAAAACCGTTATTTTCCTATTTTGGCATATACAATAAACAAGGAATATCGAAGCAACATTTGATTCTACTAATTGCTGATTATCATCATATATGTAAGTAGCAAAGCAACATAAACAAGAGTGATGTTTTAGTCGTTCTTGCCATCATCATTATGTTATATCTTGAAATCTGAATCTATTAAAGGTAAGCGGATTTTATTCTTATTTTACTACCGTATTACAAATAGGGAGATAGTTCAACTATACATACATAAAATGGCCTTTACAAACTGAATGCTTTATTAAGGCAAGGCGTACTACAACACTTTAAGCCAGATCATATAATATGCTTTGTACGAAATCATGATGATACACAAGAGTTATGATGCAATTACATAAACCTTGCATAAATGGGTTATTTTGATCTAAGATCTAATATTTAAACTTTCTATGTTCATTTAGAATACGTAAGTAAGTATATATTATTTAAGGATAAAAATTAATAAAGGAGAGCTGTTGATTAAAACTTTTCTAAATTTAGAAGCCATTTCCTTCGGAAAGGTGGCTTCCACTGTTTATTTTCGTTCAAATCGTATATTCTCCCCGAGCTATCCGATTCACTCCCATTCACACTTGCAAATTATACATCTAAAGATCAAAATATGCACAACAATTTAGTACAGCTTATTAATGTTAGTTTATATTTTAAAATCTCTTCATTTTTAAACACATAGTATAAAAGGGAAAAATACTAAAAGGTATAGTTCAATCGAAATTAAATCATGCATATATGCAAACCAATAGACAATTAATTTGAATATAAAAGTGATAAATGCAGTTTGTTGTTATATGAAATACCGATGATAACGATCTATGTTCTGTAACACGATGTTGTTGTTTCCTTGTATCACATCCGATGAAAATGTGTCCAAGCGTTGGTGTTATGCCAACCTCGCTTGTTCCATACGGACTAAATAGGAAAGTTACATTGTAGATCTCCTCTTTTTTGTTTAATTGTTTAATTTTTCATTGTAATTGAAGTTTAATGTTTAATTGAAAACAAAAATGATCATTGCTACAATCATTTTTAAGATTTATTTTGTCAATGTTTGTGAGAAAAGGAGAAAGAAGTTTTTTGAGGAGATATGAGGTATGAATAAAGGGGAGGGGATATGGAGACCATATTTTTTTTTGGAAAAAATTAGAAAGAATAATAGCACTTTTTTTTCATCTTTATGGGAGAAGTGATATATATATATATATATATATACATCGCTAATCACCATGTGGGTTATACAAAAGGGGAGAATAAAAGAGTAGAGAACAATACAATATATGAATCTATTTGCAGGCTAAAAGTGGACGTCTGCCTGAAGATGGGGCAGTTGCATTTCCTGCAGGGCGTCTAGAGGGTACTACAGATGGTCTTTCCGGTTGAGATTGAATAGTTCTCTTTTGCTTGGAGTCAACTACCGATCTCAGTGGTCGAGAAGTATCTTTGGAAGCTGGGACTACAGATTTACGAGGAGATGGGGTATGTTTAGAATTTGTCTTTGAAGATCCAGAAAGAGTTGATTTTCTAATAGGTGTTGTGATTGAAGTAGAAGATGCTGTAGAAGAAGTGGCAGGAGATAAAGTGGATGTGTAAGAGTTTTTAGTTACTCTCGGTACAGTAGATGCTTTAACAGATGGTCTTGTAGGGAGCTGCTTTTTAATAGTTGTAATTTCTTCTAATGCCTGATCAAGTTTAGCTTGCATCTCTTTTTTGGAATCTGCAGCTTCTTTTGTTTGTTTGTATTGAAGGGCTTTGGTTTCTTGCAGCTCATCTAAAACGCATGCCATCATATCTTCTAAATTCTTTCGAGCATTTGCCTCTTTGGTGATACGGGTTTCAAGTGGTTGAATCTGAGTAAGAGCAGTGTTCATTTTATCTTCATAGGTTTGGCGCATACGGACTTCTTGTTCCAATCTATCGTATAAGACTTTTTGCTGCTGATCCATCAATACTGTCATGTCTTCCATGGCTTTTTCAAAAGCAATACGCATAGCTGTCTCTTCGCGAATACATTGTTCAAGTTGGTATAATCTCTCATTCATAGTGTTCATTTCACGACGGTGGAAGCGGTCGCATAACTTGACTAAGTTAAGGATAACATGTTGTTCAGGTCCAAGATGAGATTGAAGATGACCAGTCTTGAGGCGGCTAGAGTACCCACGCCATGCTGCTTGAATTTTTACAGCTGCTTGGTCACGTTTACTGATCATACATTCATCGTCGTTGTCACTCAGTGGGTAAAATACACATTGTGATTCCAACTCTGGATATTCAGTATCATCGTAACCTTCATCGCTAGCAATAAAGGTTAAAGAAGTGGAACATCTCTGAACATTGGTCATATGTGGCTGTTTTGACTTAAAGAGCTTGACAAGAACAATACGCGAATCTGTAGTGCGGATGCTGTCTGAAATGCTGGTGGTGCTATCAATGTCATTATCCATGATGGGTACAGATTCGTTGCAAAATATACCCATATTGCTTTGATCATTTTCAGAATTAGCAAAGGAAAGCCTAGATTGATCTAAAAACGCATAAAAATGTTAGTTTTAAAAGAAATAACAAATTTAGTTCACGTTACTTTTTAAGCTGTACGCCTGTGTAACCGGTGAGTACATATTGTTGCTGTTGCTGTGAAGATCGGATAAAAATGAAGAAGGACCGACGGGGCGTTCGGATTGCGTAATGGTTCTTGCAGATTCGCTAGAAAGTTCTCTTTTCTTGCAATCTGTAGAGTGTATGCGTGTCTTGGGGTTTGCTTGAGCTGGTAATTGTAAAGGAGACAGCCTGCCGTCATCCACCAATTCATCATCATCTATCATCTCGTGCCAATCCGATGCCATGTGACTAGAATTAATTTGAGTGTTTTCAAAAGTATTTGCCGGTGAATAAGCCGTTAAAGAAGTGGTAAAAGAAGATTCATCGAAAAATGAGTATTCGTCCTGTATATTATCTAAATAGCTTAAGGATTCTAAGCATGACTTTGACGGAAACTCAAAACGATACTGTTCTGCTGAAAGACGTTGAGGAACGATCACGGTATCTTCGTCGTCAGAAGCGTCGTAAAATCGAGTCTGTATAAATTGTAAGTTAGACAATGTGATTAAATGATTAAAATAATGATAATAATAAAAGAAAGATATGAAAATAATAAAGAAAATAAATTTGATTATGAAATAATTGGATCTAATGTAAAGGGGAAATCGGAGGTGAAATGCAAGGTGTCAAAACAAATCAGAATGCCGATATTGGGGGAAGTAATGCACAAGGATGTCAATGAACATAATAACTACCTGGTCTATTTGCTGGTAAAGGTAAATCATCTTTTCGTCGTACTCTTCATCATGATATGAGGTATTAAATTGATTCATTGTCATTTTATTATTATGTACTAAGTAATTTTTCTGTTCTTTTCTTTAAAATGGTATTATATTAACAATAAGTATATATGTATATAAAAAAAAGAATTAGAAGTGGTATATGAAAGGAAGGACAAGGGTTTTCTAAAAAGAAAAGCGAAGAAGGAGAAAAGGAATGGAAAGGGGTGAGGAGATGGAAAAAAAAGTGAGAGAAAGAAAGAAAGAATGGAAATATATTTTATTTTTGTCGTATTTAAAGGTTTTTTGCTGTCAAATAGAATTAAGGGGGAAAGTAAATATCTCTAATTGATAAAAATGAGGGGAATCCCAAAAATAATTACTTATCTGCTGATCTTAATACTTTTCGGAAGCAAGGAAAGACAGGCTTTCTCGAATGAATATATCGAAAAGTGATGATTTAACAAACAATAAATATAAGGCAAGGGCTGGTAACAATAATAACGTTAAAAGCCCCTTTAGCACATTGCGTAAGTTTACGATCATAAGAGCAAACTAAATAATAATACACGCTGTGCTACCCACTATTCGATTTTGCACGAGTGTGATTTGTAGATCGTGCAGCTCCTAAATAAAATATTTTTATTCTTAAGGTCCCCCCTTAATTTACAGTACTTTTTTTTTTATGCTGTCAACTATAAAGTTGCCAATTCCTTCTTTAAGTCTGTCTCCCTACACTTTCATCATCTCCTCAAAAGAGTGCTTTGGGTTTACTTCTGTCCCCTTAGAGGTTGACAGACGCCGAGGTAGAGCATTTTGATTGAGTTATTAGGATAAAAGAAAATCAATGCATCTGAGTGCAAATATCATATATGGAAAAACATTTAGAGCATAGATTTCATTTTATTGTTTAAGCGAGTGTACATCCACTGGATAATGTTATTCAGATTACTAATATCTTACAATTGGAGGTATTATGCTATAGTGAGTATAATAACTATGATGGCTTAATTGAATGGGCTATAAAGAGTATAGCTGTCCAGAGAGAGGATCGTATGCATATATAGAGAGCCTTATTAAGTGATATTAAAATGTATCCCAACTTTAAGAACTTGTACGTACTTTGACTTATAGTTATAGGTGCTCAAAGTGATCATATATTTAAGATATATACATAGAGGCTATATATGATACATCTTGTTACAATTAGTTAATGACGACTTGAGACAGTCGCAACATTGCTTATTCTTTGTATATGAATGAAATGAGTGATGTGTGGGTCCAATTCAGGCACGAAAAGTGGCAGTGTCGCGTAAGTTTGTGATATATTTTGCAATATAACGTTTAAGAATAGTTGACTATAGGCCGCCTATAGTCAAACTGTGTTTGCAGTTGCTGCAAGTAATTAAAGATAATCCAATACCAAGCAATGTAAAGTGAAAATGTTTAATATCTGACTTTAGAAATCACCAAAGTGGAAATAAGTCCGAGTTGCGGACCGGATCGATACGTCATCTACTGCGGCACCAAGGATTATTCATCCTCTACGATGTGCTCAAACCTGTTCCCCTTCTCTTTGCGTATTATATCAATTAACGATGGTAAGAACGACTAGACGATACACAATAATCTGTTATTCAAGAAATAGATAGATGGATTTAAATGATTGATCGTTTTGCTTACGGATGATTGTTATTTTGTTTGTTTTGAAAATAGGGTAAAGTTCACGGTTCCTTGGCTCGTGCCGGTAAGGTTAAGTCTCAAACTCCTAAGGTTGCTAAGCAAGAAAAGAAGAAGCCCAAGACTGGTCGTGCTAAGAAGAGACAGGTTTATAAGTACGTAACAGAATAATGATGCCCATGAGTAAAGATGACAGCATTTACTAACTTTCGCATTTTCTTTATAGCCGTCGTTTCGTCAATGTCACCACTCAAGTTGGTGGTAAGCGCAGAATGAACCCTGCCCCCACCGCTGGTCCTTAAATGCAGTTTAATTCACATTCAAGATTGATATAAACTTATTCTTTTTTTCGATCGTATCATTTCCTTTTACTACGAATAAAGAAGTTCTATACATAAACAGAATAGGAGTGAATGTTTTTACTCGTGAATCAATTGTAAAGAGGATTGGGATTCAGTGTTTAATTTTAGACGTCAAAATAGAGTAAACTAATGCTTTAAAATGAAGTATTGTTCATATCATTTATGATAGTCATTTTTAAGAAGCCCCCCTTTCGATGTGATTGGGTGATCCTAATCTATTGACAGTTTGTTTATTTGAAAATAAATTATTAAACTTTTAAATGATATGAAAAGGGGTTTATTGCCTCTGCTTCTCCCTATTTCTCTCTTCCAAAGTTTCCGTAATCATTGTAGCAAACCATTTTCTACTTGTTTCTTCTTCAATCGATAGAACACGAGTTCTTATTTTCTTCAAATGAAGATAAACACCGTCAATATCGTGTTCACAGCTTTCAATCGTATCAAGTGGAATCAAATATTCCAGTTTCATATCGTCTGTACTTAGTACTAGTATATTTTGATATGTTAAAATGGCAATGGTTTCGTCAGAATCAATGATATTATGGGCAACATAGGTCTCATAGAAGAATTTTCCACTTTCTGCTCCTTTCAACCATATTTGGCCCAGTGCTTCTCTTTGAGAAAAGGGCTAATTACAAAAAAAGAAAAAAAAAAAATTAATGCACTGTAATCACTGCATATACTAAATGATTTACTTACAATAACTATACCGTTTCTACCAATAAAACGAGGTAGTCTTTCTCTATTAATGTCGCCATCCTGGAAGACTGTAGTGGTTTCTCGGATTCCTGCAGTAATATTACTTGCCATGTCGAAGAATCCAACAACTGGTTTTGTGACCACTCTAATGTGAGATATAATGGTAAATATATAGCTGCTGCTTCTCTTCTCTCTTGTTTTTAGCTTACCCAACAAGTCCTTTACCGATACCTCCCATAAATCCTACAACACCGCCTGATTCAGCACCTTCTAATGGGCGTTTCTAAGTAAGAAAAAAAAAAAAAGCATTAGCATTTTAAGCTGTGTACAAGTGTTTTATTCATCAAGTAACATACCACCAAGCCGACCACACCGCTCGCAACACTTGTTCCGAAGTATCCTACACCTTGTGTAACACCATACATAGCATGCGTTGGTTTATTACGAGTCATGTTTATTCTTCTACGATCTTGGAAATTTTTGTCCATCGTTGCAGCAGAAATTCCTTTACCCAAGCTACCAGTAAATCTACTCATACTATCTGTGACACCAAACACACTTTTTTTCATAAAGCCACCAACGCCCTTGATTAAAGTAAATGTGGTTAGATTGGAAGGGTTCTGAACAAGAATAACTGAAGAGAAATACCTTTGCAATACCAATACCAAGATCTTGTGGTCTATCGCTCATAATAAAGCCTTGATAGGGCTCGTAGAAGAGTTCGCCGAATCCAGAGCTAAGGGTATTAAATAGACCTACCGGGTTTCCAAGAATATCGATGCTTCCAAGCACACGATGTATTTGATAAATGATTTGCTCTTTATAATGAGGAATGATGTGTGACACAAGGTCTTCAGAGCTGGCTCTAAGATTTTCTATAAGTAATGCATTCAATTTAATTGGGGCATCCTATTTTTTACAGGGAAGAAAAAAAACCAGTAATAGTTATTATTAATTTGACTGTAAGCTAATATAGTAAGTGCTTTGCAACTTACATTTATATTTCCAAGAGTCATGGTAAAGACATTGAATACATAGTCAATAGCAGAGCCTTTATTTTGTGGTGTATCACTATGAAGAGATTAGGTCAGCCATCTTTGTTTATGGTTTCATATTTTACTGGAATACAAACTTTGCTTCGGTATTATCTATTTCTTCCGTCCTTACGAATGAAAGATTCAATCGCATGGGCTGTATACAGAATTCCTCAAAATAGTATATGGCTTGTGCTTTATCTACACTTGGTTCCGCAACAGTCATGGTAAATATACTCTTTCTATATTGATATTGTTTTACTATTAGTGTGTAATTATCAGATCATTTTTTAATCACACTTACATATCTTCAGTTTGTTCTTTTGTTGTTGAGAAACGACAGAAGTCGAGTAGTGCATATAGAAAATCTTCGTCAATTTCAAATGACATTTCTTGAAGTAGAATAGAAAATAATTTGAAGCAGATAACACCATGATCTATATCATTGGATGAATAAATATGGAATGAATCCAAATTTGAAAATGGATACTTACAATCATCTTTTACTTTATCCAAAGATACATGAAGGGTTGGATGTGTTTCTAATTCGCTTGTGACCTTTGGTAGAGTCGACGGGAAGCATAGAATGGGATATGTTGAGCCGTAAAGTTGATTATCAATCTATTAACACAATATATAAGCATATACAATACCTTGCATATATAGCAAATCATACCTGGAGCCATTGAATACTTAATCTAATTGATTGATACAGATTTGAGTCAGTGTATTTGAAATCCAAGCCTTTGACAGTTATAAATGCCAATTCCTTTGTATATAAAAACTAATGAGTTCATAATATTAAGTTATAAAGTAAACTTTAACCTACCTGCACCTGTTTATTGATAATGGATACACCAACACCAGCGAGGTTTAAATTAAAAACAAAGTTGATGACATGCTGAATATTAACAGCTTCAAATGCTTCTCGCATGCTACCTTCTATAGATGTAGAAGCCAAGGTAGAACTAGCGGATGACTTTGGCTGGAAGAGACTCTTATTACGATTGTAGTCAGTAATCCGTAATACTAAAGCTGGACCAACTGCAGCGATATCTAATGAAAGTGTGTTTTCATTTCCCTGATCATCACGACGTTTCTAAATCATACAACGTTACAAATCTGACTTTTTTTTTCAAAAAAAAAAATAAGGATAAAATATATTACATTATAACGGAAAGGAACCTTGGAACCAATCGCTTGGAAGTTGATTGAGCGACGGCGTTCCCCCACCCTCAATTGGATCCTTTTTTCCTTCGCAACAGGAATATCCCAAGAATAGCAAAATTTCTCCTTGGGGCTTAAAGAAAACAGTCGAGGCTTTCTCAATGCCTTCTTTTGTTTATCCTTTAAATTATAATCATCTAATCCAATATTCTATAAAAAAAAAGAAATAATTAGCAAGATATCATAATTAAATGATTAAAAATATTCTTAATACCTCTTGTATAAACTGGATTTCAACAGAAGATTCATTCACAATCCAAAACGGCCAGTCCTTATCCTCATTAAAGGTAACAAATATAGTAGAGTCTTTCATGTGTACAGAAATTCTTACCAAATACGGTATTTCGGCATTCCCTTTGTCAACTTTAACAAACGATTTTCCTATCTGTTGAATGTCAACAGGAGAGGACCACGCTTCATCAAAACCACTAAGCTGAAGACAGAGCCATCGAATATGCAACTTTGAAGTGTGATACAGGGTCATTTTCTCCTGTGATTTGATCTCCGTAGCATCATCCACGAAACCGAATTCACAAAATTTAAGGTCTATACTCATATTGTTTTTTATAATATAGCGAGGAGTGATGGTAACAATCTTTGATAATCGAAGCTTGTTTTTTTTAAAAAAAAAAAAGAAAAAAAAGAGAGAGGCAGACAGACAAAATGATAGGTTAGTTTTCGTGGTTTTTCGATCTTTTTCTCAAAAAAAGGGAAAAAAGCACTTACAGTTCCTGTGCCTTCTTGTACCATTATACCCGCGTGTCGAGCATATGAATCAGATTTGCTGAAAATGGTTACATCTTGAGTGTTACCAACTGCCTCAAAGCTGATTGCCTATATATGTACAATTTAACAAAACAAAATGAAAATAATGATAAAATTAAAATTACCTCACTCCATTTTGATTCATTGATGGTAATTTGTGCTCTGTTATGATGATCGATCTCAGGATACGAAAATATGGCAGGTTCCATCTATAGTAATAAAAGAGACTATCAGCTATGTAGTTCATTTCTATTTAAAAATTTGTGTGTTTTTTTTTACAATTTCTCCTTCTTTATAAGCAGGAATGGATTCAATTGGCCATTTGGTATGACGAAATCCTCCGTTGTACGATTGATAAGCCCTTACGGTAATAGGGAGACCTGATTTGTTTAAAATGATATAAGGAGCAAATACGCTCACCCATAAGGAATCCGTAGCACTCGTGGAACGCCTGTATAAAAAAGACATTGTTAATAAACTTAAATTAATTGAGCTAACTATATCTTATATTACGTGATATTCATTCTTAAAATTGTAGGCACATCGTCATCATCCTGTATTATTATTTTTTCACCAATCGAGTTATAATTAGGAGGGGCGTGTATGTGAACAGGGAAGCTTTCCTTATATTCTAATTTTAATTCTTATCAGTTAGGTACACATGTTTCTACTATAAATGTTGGTTTGTACTTACTCTCTGAATTTAACTTTATTGATAACATGAGATCTGCATTATTTTTTATTGTATGGAATTGGATGGTTTCTCCAGTAGGAATATTGGAAACAAGCACCTCATCCGTGTTGAGGTCTGTCAATGTTAACCGGAAATCAAACGGTAAGAGATTCTCAAATTGAATTGGGGCGCAGAATTGAAGTTTCATAAACGGGTATTGACTAAATACAGTATTTAGGTTTTTTTTCTTAAAACATGATACAATATGGAAACTTACACCGCGATTGGGTTTTTCTTGTCAAAATCAGGATTGATCTGATACTTGTATGATAGTTTTTGTGAATCATTTGGTGGACACTCTACAGATTTGGGCGTGTTAGGTAACATAACATCAGACCATGCAAGCATTTCTTTGCTCCAACGGAATTGATCTAATTGAATAAGTTAGATTTAAATAAAAGTAGCGTAAGAAATGTCGTTCATTACCTGATGGTCTAACTACTACCCAGTAACTATAACAAAGTCGGATAGGAACATGGTATACTTCGTTTGTTTCTAATAATATATAGTAATAACATTTAATCCCTTTTTTTTCATTTTCAATAAATTTATAGTTTCGAAATATACTCAGGGTATTGATTCCAGACAATATGCGTCTATTCTTGTCAACTATAGCCACCTGCATCTCACTAAAGGAGTTGTTTTCTACAACTAGACCACTTCGGAAAGTAACAGTTTTAACGTGATTTTTTAAACAGATTTCCACAACTAAACGATGAGCAATCTCCTTAAATTCAGGTACCAAGCGGTATGTTCGCTGTCCTTCTTTGTCAAGGGCAATGTTGGATATACTCTCCCAATTACACTGATCGATTTTAACTCCCACTAAATTTTTACCAAAAGTTGTTCTCTGCTAAAAAAAAAATATTGGTTATTTATGATCTAGTAAATCAATGAATTTATCTTACCTCACGTCGTTTTTTCCAATCACGGAATATCCAGGGCATACTTTCTCCAGATTTAATCTTGTGTGCATCTTTGTCTGAATATGAGGAATCACTCGACATGTTCCAAAATGAAATATCGTATCCTGTATAATTTTGTATCAAGTAGGGTCGTACTTGGGAGTGTGCAGTTTGTGATAATGGCTTTTCATTTTAAAATTTTTAGTTTTCTTTTCATATGCTACATTTATTACATAGTATCAGATGAGCTTACCTTTACTTCGGCCAGCGTTTCAGATAGGCTCATTGCGCTTTCTAGAAAAGCATGGGTTATGTTTATATAAAGCAACTCGTCGGATTGAACTTGAACGTTTGTGCTCTTATCCATCGGATTCTGTTCTGTCTTGATACAGAAATTCCAAGGTTCTAAAATCGGTTCCCAGTGAGAATTTTTAAAGTTGAAATAATTTCCTTTAAGTGAAAAACTGACGTCAGCTTGGAGCTAGAAATCAAGCAAGTTAATACTTTTTGCTTTCTTTTTTAATATATAAGCAAAATGAAATGACGTTGAAATAAATAAAATAAAATAAATACCGCTCTACTCCAATCAGCTGCAGAAATAGCAAATGGCTCTACTTGAATATCCAAGAAAGGTAGTTCATGCAAGTCTTCAATAAATACAATTTGAATACCTTCAAAAGTAGCAAGAAGCTGTTCACTTTTGTGTTAGTTGAATAAAATTTTACTTTGTATTGACGATACTCACATTTTCCTTTGACATAACAACGTATGGTTCAATGCACCTTGGTTTATTATTGGCTGCCGCTGAATCACTTCCTGATGGAGAACCAGGTACAACCAAATGACTTGAACTATCATCATTGGCTAATAAAAATTGATCGAGATCATTGCTGTCAAAAGAATCTGAGTCCCTCGGAGGAGGTTGGTCCGCTTTATTGGTTGTATTTCCCATCAATTCAATGGCCTTATTCGCAATAGCTACGATTAACATTGAATCTTGGTATGAAAGGCGCAGGATGATTGGTTCCACTTTAAGCTTTATGTTGGTTATGTTATGAGGTGTGTTCACCATATGGTTGTCAATATTAAGCTTTACGTTGAATTCCTCGACAAAATGCATTGTTGACTCCTCTTGTTTATCCATACGACACAAGACCATACCAATACCATCTAAATTCACCTCTAAATTATCATCTTGGCCCACTGTGAGTTGCCTAAATGATAAAATCACTGCCTCTGATTCCTTCTTCTCTGGAGATGCTAAACAAATCACTTGAAGATCTACTACATTCACTTTATATCTCATTTTTGTGACGGGCATTTGATCGATGTTTTGAACTTGATGAGGATAAATTTCCGAATTCTTGTTGTTATGAGATTGAACAAAACGCTGTGCCTCTGTTGGTTCATCCGCAGCAAATGGACTCATAAAGAAATCCTTGAGTAGAAACATAAAATCCAATGAAAGCACAATGTTGGGACTATCGACGGTGATTATTATATCCATAATTGGTACTTCATCGTTTTTGTAAGATAAGAGTTTCATTTGAAATTGAGGACCACTAAGCTTCTTGGCAGGCAAAATCTCCTTAAATTGGGATTTAGAATCTTGTCTTATATCTGCAAAGCTAGTGGATAACATGAAAACCTCCATGACCATGGATTCATCTGACAATGTTTGCATTTTTAAGGATATATCGGCAAACGTTAGTCGTGATAGCATTTGCTTCTCTCTATTTTCTAGATCTTGCTCTTCACCATTCAGAATCTCCAAACACACTGTGTGAAGTTGAATCATGAGGTCCATATTGATTTTTGGAGTGGTATTTTGCTTGGATGTGGGCTGAAGATGACTAACTTGTTGTGTCGAATTTCGTGCCGGAGACGCCGTTGAATTAAAACTAAGAGTTTCCACATGCTCTTCTCCATAGCCATCTACTTGGGGCTCGGTCTGTGGTGCAGGTGCAAGGAACGTTTTTTGGATAAAATCCCAAGTACCCAGTAATGATTTGAACTGTCGCTCAGTTAGAGCCATACGAACATCTGATATATTACCGACAATCTTTGATGCAGGACCGATACTGGTTTTAAGATCATCTGGGTTTTCAATATCAAATGTGATGTCGAGATCATCAATGATGGGAAGAATACGCTGACGTTGTTTGCCATTTTTATCTACTATTGTTGTTTTTGAATAAAGACTGATATCGTACAGTCCAGAGCTGATATGCGTCACCTGTAATTCTTTTAAACCAAATCCATTTCTAACATCCCTTCTTGAAACTTTGATAAATTCATTGTTGGCCCTAATCTCACCCAAATTTGCCACCAATGTATCCTGCTTGTTATTTTCTATTGGGAAAACAACTACTGGACTTCTTATTATAACATCAAAATGGAACCTTCCACCATCTTCCTGATACTGCTGGGCCGTTTCAACAGCTGCATTTCTAGCTGCATCGTAAACAGACTTCATTTCAATAATTTCAGTAAGAAAATCCAAAGTAGGTTTGAGAGAATCTGTCATATTCAAATGAATAGCTCCCATTTTTAAACCAAAGTGCTGATTATATCCAGGGAAACTCTTTTCTTTTGGATCGTATGTTTTGTAAACAAAATCTGCAAGTTCATCTCCTACAATACTGATGAGATAAGTATCGCATATGGATTCATCCAAATTATTTTCTGAAGCTGGCGTATCATCTGATAGGGTAAAGTTTCTAAATTTGCCTACGACTTCCAAAGTATTTGGCTCAAGCAAAATGAGCAGATCACCATAGCTCAGTTCACCTGTAGCAAATCGTATTCCATTTTTGTGCAAAATCAAGTCAATGCTATCCATATGGATGGCCACTTTCATTCTATTGGTATTGTTTACATTGCTATTTTGGGATGGTGCCACTGCTTTTGCATCTGAAGTGGATTTAAAATCAGAGACGGCGGATATTCTCTTTTGACTAGTGTCGGACCGGTTGTCATTTACTATTTGATTTTTATTATTTGTCGCTTCTACAGCCGGTGGAGCGGTAAATGTGTTCATTATCCAATCGTAAAGTTTAAGAAGAGAGTCTCTCATCACTATGACTGTTAAAGTAGATAACACTACATCCACTGTCTGGTCATATCCGCCATATAAAGATTGGAAGTGGGGGTGTTCTCGAGATGCCTTTCGATATTTAACATTGATTAAATTAATCTCGCTGGCGTGTTCGCATTGGGCATTCTGATCAATTGTATGGGATGTAATCAAATAATTAGATTTATCAGCATGCTCCATTCTATCGATCACACTAAGAGCATTGAGAGATACGTCAACCAGAAGATCAGTGGGTCGCGTCAAGACAATCAATTCAAAACTTTCTAGAAGGATCTCACACAACAATGTCTCTTTGTTTGGATCGGTAGTGGAAGCCTCACTGATACTTGCCGAGACCTTATCGACCTGGAATGTGAGTTTAAACTGCTCAATCTGGGAGCGATCCATGTGGGCACTCATATTCGATGTTGGAGTGTCGCTTCTACTAATACTGGATATGGATGTTTGCTCGCTTTCAGCATCTGATAGTACCACGCCGTCCTTTCGATTACCCCAGAAACGCTCAGAAATAACATTCTCGTTTCCTGACCCTATTCTATGGATAACAGGTTTCTCTTCTAGGTTTGGAGACTTCTCTTGTTCATCTGTTGATGGCACAATAAAATCAACAATTCCCATAAGAATTTTGTATTTTTCATCAGAAATGTTAACGGAGAGTAAGGGTAAATGACCAGATATTTTAAATTTAGTAAACTCTGTACTTCCAGGAAGAATACACATCTCTACTAGGAACTGCATATCGATACGTTCAATAAGTCGAGCATCTTTTCCACTTGGTTTGGTATCATCACTTAATTGCTGTAAACAATCTCTGGTATTTTTTCCAATGAGAACTTTGGTTTGACTAAGCTGGAGATTGAATTTATCGTACATGAGCTCCTCCAGTATTTCTACGTCCTTATTGTTGTAGTTTTTAATTTCTTTAGATTTGATATTACTGACAACCTCCTCGTCGGCAAGCTGACTATCTACATTGATGTGACCGGAATCAATAATCATCACTGGGGAATCTTGACTTGTTAGGCTGTGTACAAAGAGATGACATATATAAGAATCATTTTTTGACATTTTATAAAGTCACTTTAGCCTGTGCTTACCTTTCAGGTATGATGATGATGGGTGCATCCATATCAATATTCAGATCAATGGTTGTATGTGCTTCTAATGCAAACTCCAAGCCTGTTTTTGTTTGTCTTTTAAGACCTTCAAATGTATCACCAGCAACTTCAATTAACGCATTGACACTTTCCATTTTTGAACTAGGCGGTTTGAAGAATGCCAGGATACCAGCAATAACGATTGGACTATATATGATTTCCAAATGTCTCATTTTGAGTGAAAATGCGTTGTTTGCTTGGCTTTCAAGTGGATCTTTTTCGAATACAATAGAAAAGAATGGGTTTTCTTTCCGGTAGTCGAGAGAGCTATCTAAAATGATTGAGCGACGTCGATCTTTTTCAGTAAAATTGTTTGCAACATTTAACAGTGAAGATCTATTTTTTTTTAAAGAAAAAAAAACTATGTTAACATTGTATACTAAATAAAACTTTCCAATAACAAACTTACTGACTATCGTTCTCTTTCTTTACGCCAATCAATTGGTGATAAAGAGTACCTTGAGTTGCACCATCATAAAGTTGTAAATCACCAAGAGCAGCTCCAATTTTCATTGATTCAATGTATTTTGTTACGTCAATTGTGACTACTTCAAATACCAGTGATATTAAATCCGTTTCTTTAGGTGTTTTGATATGTTGTTTCAGTGTGAATGAACCCCGTTGAAGTTCAGCCTTCAGCGCAAATTTAACAGTCTATAAAAGAGCGAATATATCAATAAAGTGCATGCTAGTTGTTAACTTTTTTATTTTCAACTTACATTTTTTGGCAAGTCTACAGCTGAAGCTATACTAGCTTTATCCTCGTCGTATTCAATGACATCATACAATTCTTTCTTCTGTTCGAGTGTCATGTTGATGCTATCAGTGTCACTTGTATCGACATCAGTGGGTTCACTAGATGCAAACCAAGAAGAAAACCAGCCTTTGTTGGCATTTTCTACCTTTTTCTTTTCGTTCTCTTTTTCTACTCGATACAGAATGGTCAGTACATCTCTCTATTCATTCTCTTTGTAACTCTCTTACCAATTCTTATTTTCTCTCTTCTGATTTTACTCTTAGCAATACTTCTATAAAATCGGATATCTTCAAAGGATAAATCCCATTCCAAACTAGATAATCTCTGTTTTTGTTCTGGTGTCGCTTTATTTGTCTTTTCTGCAATATAACATTCAATGTATTCTATTCTTTGATCACGACGCTTTTTAAAGTGATCCCATGACCATTTATAGTTTTGTTCATGAATTTCAGACAATACTGCATTAGCTGCAAATTGAAAGTAGTCTTTTGGGTTGTTTTTCGGTGTTTTTCCCTTTTCTGGATGGAATTTTAGATACTAATAAATCTGTCAATATCAAACCACCCTTTCCACTTAATGATACTGTTACCTTTTGCTTCTTTAGGTTGGCATGGAACAAATCAACCATTAAAATGGCATCACGGTATTGCATATCATCCAATCCAAATGCAAGTTCATCGAAAAACAGTGTTACATCCGCTTTTGGCACATTTCCACCGTATTTTTTGTTTAATTTAATCTTGATAAAATGAAAATGTTAACACTTGCACACCAATTCTTGCTGTGCTCTTCTCTACATACCTTTCCTTTTCCAGATACAGGCTTTAATATATACTGATGTTCTCGAGGTGTAATAATAGCAGTAGGAATCTACCCATTGCTCATAATTAAATAACTCGAACACTATTACCACTCTTCATTCATTCATACTTACCAAATCAGTATATATTTGTGAAGCCTCTTCATGACCTAATCCTGCAAGAGATCGACTGTCTGTATTCCAGTAAACCGACAATGATTCCAATGTTGCTAGCTAATAAAAGCTGAATATAGTCTGTGGTAATGACTGAAAGGTGACTTACCTTATTAATCGTATTTGAAGACTCGCTAATAAACTTTGGTTGCCACAATTCATCTGTTGATAAAGCACTCAACTCCTTTAATGTAATACCTGCTGCAAACGGGTGACCAGGATCGGATATATTATCCTCATAACGAATATGGATATTTCTCATAGTGAATTGAAGATTATCTACAATCTTGGTCGTAAGTTGACTGATAAAACCCTCGTTTTCATTGCCCTTTTGATTATCTGGTTCTGCATTAGCAGCATCCAAAGCATCCGCTGTCTGTAGTCGACGCTGTTTTAAATCCTGAGCACGTTTTTCCTCTTCTTTAACCGTGACCTACATAATCATCATTTTTAACTTAATGTAATAGCAAAAAAAATAGTTTTTCATTTACAGTGGCTTCATTTTTTGGTTCCGCTAACAAATAGACATGATCAATAAGCACTTTCACAGGCTCTCCTCTCAAGTTGGACCACGGAATAACCAATTTAAGTTCGCCCAGATAACCTATGCTTTTCAATTATTTATAAAGTCGCCTCCTTGCGTACAACGAAATACCTTCAGAAACGTTGATAGGAAGGTCAAGCTTATCCAGTGCTTCTTTCCGTAACTTCAAATTGTTTAAATTAACTTCGCCTAGTAATCAAGTGAATTCGTAAGTATATAAGTATATGCGCAATGTTCAAGACGTGTGTGTTTATGACGTTTTACCAT
>MU622301.1:43983-79041 GCA_025399235.1 Backusella circina FSU 941
ATTTTCATACCTTATCTTTTAGTATAACTCATATGATAATATCTGTAACTATATATACAGCATAGAATGGACAACTCCTCATGTTCATAAAAAGAACAAATCCATTAAGTAAGTTTTACAGTAGGTTTTCTGACAAAACTCTTTTTTAACTTTATACCAAAAGACGGTGTTTTCTTAGACTATGTCCTCTTGATAAACGACTTCTTTATAAACTTAGACTTAGGAACAGTTTTTAATTCAGACCATTCCGACTTCTCCACTTAACGAAGAACGAAAAGAAAGCTTTTGAATTTTTAGGGTACCAAAAACTTTTTCCTTACATTTATAATAATAACTCTATAATCTTACGATTCTTTTTTTTTTACTTACTACAACCGTAAAACATAGAACAATTTTTATTAACTCAAATATATGAGAAAGAAGTCCTCGTTTATGTATAATTAAGATAGTGAAAAAAAAAAAAATGTTTTATTACGTTTTCGAGGAAGTTCAGAGACGACTCTTGATGTTTGTTAGAGTTTCTGCGTTTACGTTAGGACTTACGATTTAAGCTGATGACTTTGAGGATTAATTAAAAAGCATGTAACTATAGTAAGATTAAATATCTTTTGAAATAAGAAAATAGGTTAAATTCTAGAAATAAATGCGATAACATACGTTCCATAAAAAAATAAGAAGATAACAACCCATTTATGTGCATGCATGTAGACATTTACACCTATACGCAAAAATATCTTTATGGTCTAACTAATGTAGATTACATAATTCTATCCTTAATCATTTATATCATTTCTCTAATCCGGACAGTTTTTCTAAAATCTATTTACAACATAGTGTAAGTTAAAATTAATTGGGAAACTTAGAACTTCGGAAATAAAAGATATAAAGAATTTTTCTTGCGACAAAAACCATAAAAATGGTTCTAGGGGGGAGAGTAGCAATATATACTACTAATGCGAGGATTTTCTTATTGGGAATAATTATATAACAAAAATTCATATATAAATTAGGGAAATATCAACTAAAACAAAGGGCCTATCTGCAAACATATAAAATAACAAATTTTATTCTTCTTTTGTAACTATTTTGATATATATGCATTGGAAAGGTTAGATTTTTTTTCTGCGACTATTGTTATACAGTTACGTGTTAAGTGCACATAAACGAAAATATATTTTCTACAATAAGTGTGTATATTACTACTATAAGGGGTTGAATACACTAGTACCTATATATAATTTTACGTATACCATACGAAGATGCATCAATGTATTTACATCCTCCTTCTCGACCACAGAAAGTCCCGGGTTGGATAGTAGTAGTATTATTAATCCAATCGTTTTTGGACCAAAGATAAACGTTCTATCTTACCCCATTTGGCGAAGCTTAGTAGGTCCCTAACTAAGAGACATCTGTTGGTTCCTCAAAAATGGATTTATTTCATTATAAAAAGGTTGAAATATTCGCCTTAATAAAATTCGTTGATTATCCGTATAGCGAAATATATGAATAGCGTGAGCAGTGATGTATTTACTGATTATTCTCGTCTGTCTGAATCATCTAAATATGAGTCTTCTAACGATGGGACGGGTTTTTACTCAAATTCTACAATTAGAACACAAAATACCTTGCCCAAAGAAATTGTACTGCAGGACAGAACACTTGAAAACAACTACAAAAATAATACTCTTAAAATGAAACTACCAACTTCCATCGTCGTTGATAAGATTCATCATTCGTCATCTAATTTTAGAGGACCACAAGTTGAGAAGCCTTTCCAATCAGCAATCTCTACTAGCAATTCCACTCAGTTCCCGTTGAAAGCTAAAAAGATCCTCAAGACAGTAAATAATACAAAAGAATCGATCCCACTGGATGGACCCCCTGTCATAAACGCACAAAAGAATCTAGCCCAACTTAACAATATGAGTATATCTCGTATGAAAGAGAGACACCGGCAAGAATGTCGCAAATCCGGACAATGGACTCAAATACCAAATAAAGCAAAACTTCAAACTCAAAATTCTATCCATATAATGAGCAATCAAAGACAACAGGTGCAGCAGCGTTCTCCTATAACTACTCCCCATAGTGCATCTATAAAATATCAGGTGTATACCCCACCTGTTTCTTCGAGAACAAAGTGCAACCCCCTGCCTACTCAAAGCACTGTGGTGTCTAGTGATCAAAATCGATTTAAATATGGTTCTTTAAGATCTACCGGACCGAGATATTCACATACTCAGGAAAATATACCAAGATCACATAACGGCCTTAACAGCTATGGAAGAACGACAATTAATCAACACATCGAGCTCTATCCACAGCAAAAACATCAAGTCGGCGTTATTTATAATCACTCACTAAAACATCAGAGTACTTATAGTAAAAACAGCTGTCTATTGCAAAAACAATCAGACTGTGATAATCCTCAAAGAGTTTCTCCATACATAAAGAAGAAGAAAAACCAAAATATTCTCAAATTAGGCGAGATATTTGATGAGCATATGTCCAATAATCCTAAAGTAAAGGCCGAGATTGACCGTGTACCTCACATATATAATAAAAGATACCACTCAGTACCCCATTCCCTTTACTTGGGGGCCACTGAAAAACCAAAGTTGGCACACAAACAAATGGCAGACACTTTAATCAGACGCAGAGGGCACGAGCTATCAGAAAAAGCAGCAAGCCGAAATTCCAATGTAGACTGTAATAAATGTCACAATAACCATTGCTGTGCGAAGATAGTTGATATCTATCCAAACCATAGAAATCTCTTATATACCCGCTCTCCTACTCAAGCATGTCCACGACCATCTGTCATCCACGATTGCTACTCTAAAAGAGGTTATATTGAAGCGCCGTTAGAACCATCTGAGACTTGTCATGACAGAAAATATAATGAGAAAAAAATTCGTTCCATGAATATTGCAATGATGGAAAACAGATATAACCAAGACTACAAAAATTATTATAGACATTGACTTGAGAAATAATAATAAATCTGACTTTTTTTTATTGTCACTGAAAGCACATTTTTCATTATTTAATCATTTTCCTGCCTTTGTAATCATCGTCATTACTACTATTTACACTCATCCTTAAGATAGTTGAAACCTATTATCTCTTTTCGGTTTCATGTTTCTATTTCATTAGTAAATAATTGCTATAAATAAATGAGATCTACGATATGTGTAGTGTCAAAATGGCTTTTTATAGTAACTTGCTGTTCAATCGACTTTCTTTTACTGCTTATGTTATTTTTACTATGTTCCAAACATATCTAAACGTAAAAAGAAGGAAACCTATTTTTAACTATTTTAGACATCCAATAGATTACTATAGCAAACATTATATATACATTTGCTATTAATAATAATAGTTTTACTTCTTTTTTTCTCTCTTCTTTTGATTTTGATTTTTTTTTAAAAAAAAAAAGAAGAAGAAAAAAAGTATGGCTCAGCATACGCGACCAGCAGAGGATATTGCTGACCTTTCAGAGTTGTCTGAATTTAAAATAGCTGATATTCTCGGTGACAGATTTAAAAATTATAATGTTTACACAAACATCGGTTCATCTTGTCTCGTATCAATCAATCCAAGTAGACAATTGGGTATCAATGATGCACAAACCAGTGAAGAATATGTGATGTCGTATAAGAGCAAAGGGAATGGCAGCATTCAAGGAAAATTAAATCCAAATATATTCGAACTTACCAACCGTGCTTATTTCTCGATGAGACGTACTGGGAATGATCAGACAGTTGTACTTTGGTATGTTTTATCCATCTATCTGTTTAATTTCATTTTACAAGCGACATTGTTGAAAATACTATCATTTCATTGTGGTAGTTTTTTTTTGAAAAAAAAAAACAATTGTTTTTTAACATATGTTATTATTGTATTGATAGTGGTGAATCTGGTAGTGGAAAGACACATATTCGAAATTTAGTTGTCAACCATCTAATGAGACTTAGCGTTAACAAGCGACTCAGTAAATCACATAACCAGATAATGAATGGGCAAGAAGTCTTGAGAATTTTTGGATCTGCCAAAACCGATGTCAACAAGAATGCGTCTCGTGTTGGTGTCTATACAGAAATCCACTTTAATGGTCGTGGAAGAATAGTTGGTGCAAAGTCACTTCATTATTTTCTGGAAAAGACTCGCATCAGTGGGAAAAAGCTACATGAGGGTAACTTTAATGTTTTCTATATGCTATTGGGTGGTACCACGCCAGATGAAAAGCAGGTGTTGCTATTAAAGGATAATCCAGATGCCTTTCGTTATCTTTCCAATTATGGTCGGCCATTACATCAAGAACAAGATGGTGCTGGTTTTATAGAGCTTAAACAGATGATGAGAATTGCAGGATTTCGAAGAGATCATGTCAGTCGAATCATCCAGCTTTTAGCAGCCATCCTACATTTAGGAAACTTGGAATTCGCCGATGCAACCGGTACCGGAACTGAGGAATCCGTCACAATTAAAAATGAAGATACACTGGAACTGGCTGCCGATTTTCTGGGACTCAATCCGGTGGCCCTGGCCAATGTTTTGAAATTTAAAACGGCACTTATTGGGAACGATGTGACAACATTGATTATGGAGTCCAAACAGGCAGCAGAGCAGCGAGACAATCTAGCCCAAACACTGTATTCGTTACTATTCTCTTGGATGGTGGAATACCTCAATAAAAAGACATGTACGGATGATTTCAATTGTTTCATCGGTATTTTGGACTTTCCCGGTACTCGAAACACATTTAGTGCGGTTGGTTTTGACCAGTTTTGTATCGATTATGCGAATGAAAAAATGTACAGCTTCCTCAACCATCGCCTTTTTGAAAGCGACATACCAGAACTACAAGAAGAATCGATCGAATTGCCTGAGATATCTTTTAATAACAACTCGGCTTGTATGGAGTTACTTGACCGCGCATTAAAAGGAATATGCACCATCATTAACAAAATGTCTGAAAAAAACACAAGTGGTAAACGTGACTTTTCTGACCTCAATTTATTACAAGCAATAAGCCGGTATCACTCCGAAAACCCCATGTATGAGAATAATCTAACAAGTAAAGGAGTACAACAATTCTCAATCCAACATTTTTCGGCAAAGGTGAATTATGATCCAACTGGTTTTCTTCTGCAAAATAATAATCAGCTCTTGGTGGACTTTGTTACTCTTTTTAGAGGTGATGCGTCTTTGCCACCTTCATGGAATACATTCGTACTTGAGCTGTTTTCTGACGAGAATCTTGCCATCGATAATCATCCCATTCACAGTGTTTCTTCTATGCTGGATATTCAACAGACAGCAAAACCGATGCGTCTACCATCGATGCGTAAAAGTCAACGAAAAAAACCGAGCGAAAAAGAAATGCCAAATGAAACAAGTCAAAAGAAAAATCAAGAAAAAAAGACAGTTATTTCGCAGATTCGGTCAGCATTAGATGAACTATTACTCTCCTTTGAAGAGGCTACATTGTGGACGGTGTTCTGTATCAAACCTAATGACACGTATGATACTACTTATATTGATCGGCGCATGCTACAGCAGCAAATCGATGCTTGTAATCTCGAAGGGTTAGCGAAAAGGATGCGCAACTTTTATCCTATTTCTATGGCCCATACCGATTTCTTGGATAAATATGCTATGTCATGCAACCTTTTAGACTTGACAGAATTGTCCGAACCAAAAGACCAATGTGAAAATATCATCGATACCTGTGGATGGACAAAGAGACAAGTAGCGGTTGGTAATACAAAAGTAAGCCGGTTAATCAAACAGTTTTCATCACTTTATAGATTTACTTATTTCTCTTCTTTTCCTTTTAGATATTTCTTAGCTACTCTATATGGTCGTCCTTAGAACAGCAAATACGTAATCTAGAAAAGAATGACAAGACCAATGATAATAACACTATTGCAGAAACCGATAAAGCAAGCATCATCGATAGAAATCCTGTCATATACTCATATCATGATGACGATCTAAACACTGTATCAGAGAATATACCTGTTTCTTTCTATTCTGAAGGCAAAACATCATGTATTGACGATGATGGCTATCGTGAAGGTTATAACTTGTATCCCGAATCACAGTACACAAACGATTCTTTTGTCGCTGGTGCTGATGTATTAACCCCTCCAGTGAACACTGATCTAAATGCCAACGATGAGAAAGAGAGCACAATGACACCATCTCGAAAACGTTGGCTTTGGTTTGTCAAGGGAGTGACATTTTGGATTCCCAGCCTATTCCTACTTAAATGCGGACGAATGAAACGTAAAGATGTTCGTATTGCTTGGCGTGAAAAGTTTACATTATGTACCATGATTGCATTGCTATGTGGCTTTGTTATTTGGTTTCTCGTTTTCTTTGGTGATTCTATCTGCCCTAAACAGGATGTGTTTTCTCGTAATGAGCTATCGTCACATAGCTCTGCAGAAGATGGCTATGTTGAAATTAGAGGCGAGGTCTTTAATCTTGGTGCATTTGCTCCACATCATTATCCAAGTGTAGTCCCTATGGCTTCGGTACTAACATATGCTGGAAAGGATGCATCTGATATATTTCCAGTTCAAGTGTCTGATCTCTGTGAAAATGTATCTCCATTTATTTCAACCGATTATCAAATTAATTATACAGATCCAAATGCTCAATATCATGACTTTCGATATGCTACAGGTAATTATCGTAAAAATTGGTATTATGATCAAATGACAATGCTACGCAGAAACTACAAGGTGGGAAACATGGGGTACGAAAACAAGGCTCTGAGCGATCAAGCAGAAGGTGGTTATACTCTGAACGGGCAAAAGACCAATCGTAACTGGGCTGTCATTAACGAGAATATATATGACCTGACAACATACATGATGGGTGGTAGATATCTTGCAGGACCTCCTGGTGTAGCTGTTCCTTCAAACATTGATACCAACTTTTTGGATTCATCTGTCGTTGAACTCTTTCAAGACAATTCTGGTACAGACATTACTGCGAAATTTGAAGCACTGTCACTGACACCAGATCAAAAGAATCGCGAGCTAGCCTGTATAAGAAATCTCTACTTTGTAGGTTTAGTGGATCACAGAAACTCTGCCAAATGTCAATTTTCTACCTATTTCTTGCTGGCTATCACTATCTGTCTCTGTCTAGTTATGCTTTTCAAATTTTTGGCTGCTCTTCGTATTGGAAGTCCTCGCACACCTGAAGAACTCGATAAATTTGTTATTTGTCAAGTTACCTGTTATACTGAAGACGAAGAATCTTTAAAGAAAACCATAGACTCATTAGCCGTTCTACGTTATGACAACAAGCGTAAGTTGATTGTTGTCATCTGCGATGGTATGATTGTTGGAAGTGGTAATGATAGACCCACACCACGTATTGTTTTGGATATTTTGGGTGTAGATCCTCAGATTGATCCAGAGCCCCTTTCGTTTGTTTCAGTTGGTGAAGGTATGAAGCAGCATAACCGAGCTAAAATCTATTCTGGTCTTTATGAAATCAACGGTCATGTTGTTCCCTATCTTGTTGTTGCAAAGGTGGGAGCTCCACAAGAGCTCCAGAAGCCTGGTAATCGTGGTAAACGTGACTCTCAATTGGTGTTGATGCAATTCCTAAATCGAGTCTACTTTGATGCCCCAATGAACCCAATGCAACTAGAAATGTATCACCAAATGCGAAATGTTATTGGTGTAAGTCCAGAGCTCTATGAGTATGTTCTTATGGTGGATGCAGATACAGAAGTCATGCCAACCGGTCTCAACCATCTAGTCTCTAGTATGGCACACGATGCAAAGATTATTGGTCTCTGTGGTGAAACGACGCTTGCTAATGAAAAGGATACCTGGGTAACCATGATTCAAGTTTATGAATACTTTATATCACATCATATGATCAAATCATTCGAGTCGTTATTTTCTTCCGTCAGTTGTCTTCCAGGCTGCTTTACAATGTATCGTATTCGTTCAATAGATGGTAAAAAGCCTCTCTTCATTGCCAACGAAGTCATTGATGACTATGTGATTAATGTTGTCGATACGCTTCACAAAAAAAACCTTTTATACTTGGGTGAAGACAGATACTTGACAACTCTATTACTAAAACACTTTCCAAAATACAAGACCAAGTTTAATCCTGATGCGCAATGTAAAACCAATGCTCCTGATACCTGGTTTGTACTCGTCTCCCAACGTCGTCGCTGGATCAATTCTACGGTGCATAATCTTGGCGAACTAGTCTTTCTTCCACAGCTATGTGGTTTCTGTTGTTTCTCTATGCGTTTTGTGGTTATGCTTGATTTGTTCAGTACACTTGTTCAACCTGCTCTCTTGGCATACCTGGGTGTCTTGATCTGGAAACTTACAGAGGCCGATGATCAAATCCCTTATATCACCATTATAACATTGTGCTGTACATATGGGCTACAAATAATTATCTTTATTTTGCATCGTCGATGGGAATATATCGCCTGGTTCTTTGTCTCCATTCTGGCTTTACCCATCTTTTCATTCTATATTCCTGTTTACGCCTATTGGCATTTCGATGACTTTTCTTGGGGAAATACACGTGTGGTAGTAGGAGAAAAGGGTAAAAAAGTCACTATCGCAGATGAAAAAGACTTTGATCCAAAATCCATCCCGTTAATACGTTGGGCTGATTATGAAAGGATGATTTTGTCTGAACATTGGACGGACGAACTATCTCAAGTCACTCCCAGCTCTGGATCCATTATCAGCAATGGCCTCTATTCAAATTACTCTCATCCCAACATAAATGCTTACACTCCAAACTACTCTGTTTCAAACGGTGGATACCCCATTCAAGATTATTCTCGATCTGCAAGTGCAGCCAACTCTTATAGTGGCATGTATGCATCTTCTGTTATGAGTGGTCCTTATCATAGATATCCACCTGATAACATGAGTGCATCCATGAGATACAGTTATCATTCACAGCATTAATAAACATTTGTACATTTCCATTTCAATATTTACATTATATCATACACATTCTCAATTAAAAAAGAGAAAAGAAAAAGAATCAATCACATAATATATAATAAACTGGTTTCCATAAAAACAAAACAAATGTATTTGAATATAATTGACATCCACAGTGAAATGCACTAATTTATTTTTCCTACGATTAATAAGAGAGCAAAAGAGAACAGAAAAGGATAAGTAAAAATTCACTCTAAACGATTTCTTTATATATGTACTTACAGGAATTTCGATTTCACCAGCATCAATAGCATGGGTGATATCAACAGGGCTTTGACCATCAACGGTACAACCGACAGAGAAAGCGGTACCAAGGATTTCCTTGACGGTACCACTAAGCTCACGAGCCAAAGACTTGAAGCGCATGGTACGGGCAATCTCAATGATATCCTCAAGAGCGACATTACCAGAGTGGGCAATGTTCTTCTCCTTCTTGCGGTCTCTGATAGGTTCCTTCAAGGCCTTGATGACCAAAGAGGAGGCAGAGGGGACAACGGAGACCTGAGCTTGACGGTTTTGGATGGTCAATTGGACAGTGACACGGAGACCCTTCCATTCCTTGGTACCCTTGGCGATATCTTCACCAACCTTCTTGGGGGACAAACCAAGAGGACCGATCTTGGGGGCTAAAATGTTGAAAAATATATTTAGAAATTCGCTCATTCTCTCATTTGAGGGAAAAAAAAAAAAAAAAAAAGATAATTACCAAGAGCACTGGAGGCACCAACTTCACCACTATAAGTTTATGAATCAATAATTAAAAAAGTCAGTTTAATAATACCAATTGAATTTATATAATAAAGCCATTCGTTTTGTTTTGTTTTTTGTATCCATTCCCTTGCTCTCTCTCTCTTGTAAAAATATAAAATAATAAAAATATAGTTACCCAGTGGCACGAAGGTAGATGATCTTAACCTCACTGGGATCGAACTTGGGAGGCATACTACATACACAGAAACGTTGGATTAATAAATGGATGGATGGATAAAGTTAGTAGCATCATCCTTACTTTGTGATAAAGAGAAGGGACCTGTTGGATTTGGCTGTCTTGCCGAGAAAAAGGAAGGCGGCATTTGAAATGTACTGAGCAAGCTCAGACAAATATTAATTTTTATTTGTAGAAAATCAAAGGTTATTAAAATGGCCTTATTTACATAGTCATTTCTATGAATTTATCTATCAAAATAGCCAGAGTATCATTATTTACACATTTCATTAGTATAACTGGATATAAGCACCAACATCTTGTATAACCACACTCCTTCTATAGCTTATCCACTCACTAAGAAGGTGTGGCAAGAGTTTGAATGTATTATTGAAGATGATGGGAGAGGCAAAAGTATCACGGACCAACTGAATGTTCAAAATACTCTTCTTATTATATCAAAGCATACTTAGTCCTTCATAAATTAGTGTTAATCATCAATCAAACTTACGTAGTATCAAATGCCAGAAGATGTTTAACACGTCACTCCTTAATAAAACGAATATCTACAACTAATTTATTTGCTCTTTATACCATCGATATTTAAGCAATTTATATGAACATTTCTCTGCATAGAGCACCAATATTGATTATTTCAACTTTAAAAGGACATATACTTGGGCTTATTGATATTAACATTCCATTTTCAAGGGAAAATAGACTTGTTCTATTCATCCAGTTGCTTTATCATTATATTAAATAGTAATGCTCTGTTTGTACCTTACAAAGGTCATTTTAACGAGCTGTCAACCATAGAACTTGGGATATTGACAGTCACCACGTTTGCTGACGCACAATATTAAATTCTTGTTTGTCTATTTTAATGACAACATTTTTTTTTTTTTTTTTAATTACGCGCTTTGAACTTTTTTCTTTTCTTTATTTTTCTTTTCAAACAGCCTCGATCAAAGAAATAACAACTCTTTAGATCTTAGTTTGTTTCGAAGAATAGAATGTCGCAACAGCAAACTGGACCTGAAGCCAAGGCTTTAATACCACCGTCACTTATTGAATTTCCTGCTCAACGACTCTGGGCATGTTCGATCTTTATATTACTTCAAGCCTTGAAGGCAATCGACTTTTTTGCACTCTATGGATCACGCTTTCCCGATCAATATAGTGGAATTGTGTTCAAATGGTGTATGATTGATGCCGTCTTCTTATTTGTTCTTTACTACGCTAGAATCCCTTGGCTACAATTCAGACTTTGGAAGACCATTGTGCTGGCTCTGTTCATGTTTTTACTCAACTTGTCCGTTTACTCTTTCACTGCGGTAAGTTTGTTTGACTTTTGAAATAATAATAATAATAATAAAAAAAAAAAAAAAAAACTGTCGTATTAAATAGTATATTTATGAATTAGACCTCTATTGGTGCTGTTCTTATTAAACTTATACTTGGTAAAAAAAAAAAAAAAAAAAATAAGCATATATACTTTCGAGTGTTATTAACATGTATTTTACTTAGGCGATAGGTACACCCAAAAGTTTGGTATTTCTAATGCAAAGTGGATGTCTGAAAAGGATATCATGATTGATGGCACTCATATCCTGGGTAGACATACTCTGCACATTCTCCCATTTGGGTAAGATGGAATGTTGTCGTATTATATAACCACAAAATATTAAACCATTCTATATATATAGCACTGCAAAACTCAACCCAGATGATGAATACTACTGCTTAACCCAATCTGAAATTGACAAAAAGGACATCTATATACCCATCATCCTAAACAACACAACACCAAAATCTATTACACTTCTACGTCACGATTTTGAAACTGGTATCCAAACATCAGCACATCTAGATATTAAGGATATTCAACGCGCTACAGAAATAAGCCAATCAAAGAATGGTATTGAAACATATTACATTCGCATTAGAAAGCCGGGTGCCTATGCTCTTGGTAAGATTACAGCTACCGATGGATTGGATGTGAGAGTAACTCGCCACTTGACATATGTGTTTACATGTCCTACTGCTCGCTTTAAGCCTGTGAAGTCACAGAGTTATTGTATTGGAGATAAGCAGTCATTGGAATTGGAGGTGGTGGGTGTACCTCCACTCAAAGTAGAGTATACTCGTAAGGTGAAGGAGGAGACGGCATATCTTCAATTGAATCGCATTCAGCCTGATGTGTTTAATTCGCCTCTATTACGCTTGCCTGGCGGATTGGCTTCTGCAGATGCAAGCTTCTTTGATATGAAACTTGACCATGATTATTCTTGGGCAGCGGCACAGCAGTTATCCATCAAGCTCAACTTGACATTTGAAGATGCTGCACATCAGGAGTATGGTTTGGTCCGTATTAGAGATGGAGCGGGTAATACGGCTGATATAAGTCATTGGAAACCACAGACATTTGATATTCACGATCGTCCTGTGGTCAAGTTTGAATGCAGTACAACTCAACCTGTTGATCTATTGATCGGAAAGAAGTTTGTGCCTTTGCCTTTAAATCTCCAAGGAACAGGTCCTTTGGAGATGGTGTATACTTTCAAGTCAGAATCCTCGCAAGAGATCCAATCAAAGCACATCAAATTAGACGATAAACCTCATTACATCTCTGCACAAGCACCTGGTGAATATAATCTCGAATCTGTACGCGATACTTACTGCCAGGGCCATATTCTTCATCCTTCTTCATGCCAAGTGATTCAACCCCCTCATCCTTTGGTTAAAGTGGATGCCGTCCCTATTCCATCTGAATGCCACGGTGATAGCCAGATTGGTATGAAATTCACTGCTGAATTTGAGGGTGCACCTCCTTATATGCTAGAATATATCGTATACAAACAGGATGGCAGATCCAAGGTAGAGGTAGATCGTAAGAAGGAAAAGGTCGATCGATCACGTCACATCTTTAACTATCTTCCCAAATCGAGTGGTGAATACATTTACGAATTTGTTTCTCTCGATGACCGTCGTTATCATCAGCTTGATCCTCATGTGCAATCTTACAAGCAAATTGTCCATCCTCAGCCAGATGCCTACTTTAACACAAGACGCCGCCAACCTGTTCATACCTGTCTTGGAGAAGATATTTCTGTTGATGTGGATCTTCAGGGTACCGGACCATTTATGCTTCATTGGACATTGGATGGTGAGAAGTATTCTAGCCAAGTCGATGGATACAAGTACACTATCGATTTACCACCTTTCACTCAACCCGGTCAGCACGTTGTCTCTTTAGTCAAGATTGAAGATGCCAATGAATGCATTAAGGATGTAGAATCTCGTGACTTTATTGTTGAGGTCCGCCGTGATCGTCCTACTGCTTACTTTTATACCGGTAATAACAAGGAAGGTGTGATTGAAATTCAGCAAGGCAATGCCGCCAAGCTTCCTCTACGTCTTTCAGGTGAAGGACCATGGCATGTCACTTACCGAAACGTTGAAAAGGGAGATGCTAGCACTACAACACAACGTATTGACGATCCCAACGCAGAAATCGCAGTCAAAGATGCCGGTCACTATGAGTTACTTAAAGTCAAGGATGCTATCTGCCAGGGTGATGTTTTACCTCCCCAATATCTTATTAAGTGGCTGGAAAAACCCACTCTTTCAATTGAAAGGGAAGATGTCACTGTATTACCCAATGGTGTCCATCAAAGACGTCCAGTATGTGAAGGTATCAATGACTCTATTGATATCAACTTTACCGGAAGAGCTCCCTTCTATTGTTCGTACAAGCAGTATCGTAGTTCAAATGGCAAGAAAGACTATCAGTTAATTGATACGCAAGAGATTACATCAGGTCTTCCCAAGGTCCATCTCCCCATGCTCACACGTCCAAGTGGTAGATACCGCTATGTCTTTGAAAAACTCGCTGACCAACAGTATACACCGGCCTTCCCATTGGTTGGTTTGCAGGTCGAACAGACTGTTCATGCTACTCCTACTGTCGTCTTCCGTCATCCACATACTCGCAAGGAACGCATCATCTGTGTTGGCGATAGTCTCTCTTCCCACGATATGGATGCTATCGTATTGGACTTGACGGGTCAGGCACCATTCACTATCACATTGACAATGCGCCACGCCTCTGAAAAGAGAGGAAGAGAGATCACAGTGGATAATATTAACACCAATCGTTACACTTTGAAATTGGATAATGAATTGCCTTTACCAGGTTCTTACCAACTTCAATTGGAAACTGTGTTGGATGCGAACGGTTGTATGGGTATTGTGAAGGCGGATGATCATAGTTCCATCTTTGTCAAGGCATTGGATATTGCTACTATTAATCCTATTGAGCCATGTACTGATGTATGTGTGGGTGATACTCTTGATTACACTCTTTCCGGAATTGCACCTTTTACTATCTGTAAGTGGAATATTTAATCCAGATATTTTATATATCCAATTTATTTATTTTTACTATTATTAGCATATGAATTCAATGAAAAGGCCGAAGACATTTCCACCAAATCATCAAGAGTCTCCTTGTTGGCTGATAATCCAGGCAACCTTACCATTATCTCTGTAGGCGATGGTCGTAATAAGTGCCGTTCCTTCCCTCAAAATATGGTGAAAACAATCCATCCCTTGCCATCCTCCTTTGTCAGCGGCGGTAAAGATGTATTTGAAAACATTCATCAGGGTAAGTTTATATATATTTGACAATGTGTATAAATAGAACAGTAAGCTTATTTATATATATATAAATAGGTGAAATGGTTCAGGCCACTATTGATTTGGTGGGCACACCTCCTTTTGATTTTGAGTGGCGTCGAAGCGAATTGAAATGGGATAAAAATAAGCAAAGACATTACAAAGGACATGTTATTGAGAGTCATACTGTATATGGTTTAGAATCACATCACTATATCATTCACACATCAATAGAAGGCATTATCGAGGTATTTATTAGAAAAAAAATAGTAGTGTAATAACATTCACTCATCTTGTATCACGATATAGGTCACCAGTATTAAGGATCGTTACTGCCAATATCCTCGTAAAAACTAAAAATGAAAAAAAATATACTTAATTCCATGTAAATAAATAAAATGAAAAGGAAGTAATAATAACAAATGCATATGAATGTGAGTTTATATCACTTGTATCTCCTTTAAGTGTATTTGAAACGTAGTACATCTCTTAAATAAAGTTCAACATATTAAAAACCATAAACCAAGTCTTTTTAAATTATGCATTTAATGAATTTATTCTATAAAACAATAGTATATTAAACCTCAGGATGATAATAGAATGCCATAGCAACAATGGCGTAGACAGCCTATTAAACATATTAGTGACTACCACTTTATTTTATAATATTTTTATATCTTACCAAAAGCAAAGCACCCTCAAGCCAGTTGGATTTACCATCAGCAATAAGATAATTGACTATTAAAACGCTAGAGAACAAGACAACAGTCTCAAAGATCTCAAAGAAGAACGTCATAGGAATAGAAATGATCCAACCTGTCAAGACAAGAATGGGACAAACTAAAAGACCAATTTGAATTGAGGAAGAAATGGCAATACCGATACATAGGTTCATCTTGTTCTTCATGGCAAAGGTAACAGAACTAACGTGCTCAGCAGCACTTTGTATATAGATCATAGTTTATCAATAAAAATATCTTTTTTTTTCTTTAAAAAAAATACTTACTTTCCAACAATGGGTAAAATAATAAGACCAACAAAGGTTTCGTTTAATCCCCAGACTTCAACCACACCTTCGATACTAGAATGATTATACGTTGGAAAATGCACTATAACGGCTTGATTTTTTTTTCTTTTTTTAACTTACGCTCCTACAAGATGCTCAGCATGGAAAGCAATCAAACATGCAATGAGTAACAAACTAAACAAATTCATGTTAGTTCCGAATTCTTATTTTCTATTTTAAGCTTACGTTATAACAGAAAAAGCAAGCGAGGTATGAGGCTCTTCATCATCGTCGGCAACATCTTGAAACTGGGAAGTGATATTTTTAAGTTTTTTTTTTTTTTATTTATTTATCAAAGACAAATAAGTTACCTGCTCAGTATGTGTCTTCAATTGAAACACCAAGTATAATATATACACAATCAATAACACAATAGCAGTACCGTGACTAAGATTTATAATACCAGAACTGGTTAACTCATTACTTGTTCCAGATGTGGTGGCACTAAAGGCTGCAGGAATAAGTAGAGAAAGAGTTGTCAACCCCAAAAGGGAAGTTGAAGTCTGTGCCACTAAAACAAACAAACAATATTTCAGCTTCTTGTCACCATCATGTTAAAAGTTACCTGTAGCATTAAATTCTTGTTCACTACGATTCCAACCTCCAAGTAGAAAACAGCAACCAAGAACCTTAAAAAGTGGATGATGAGTTATCTTTTTTTTTTTTGAAAATAACATCAGTGAAACCTACTAGTAAAATATTGGATAGAATAGAACCCAAAATGGAAGCTACATAATGACATTTTAGCATAACGTACGATTTATAAAAATAGAGTGTCTTTTACCTTGAACTACACGAACTAGGCCTTCTTTCAAAGCAATCATACCAAGAATAAGCTCCACAGCATTACCAAAAGTAGCATTTAAAAGCTATACGTATCAAGGTTAATATCATGAGTATTTTATCTTTTTTTTTTTAAAAAAACTTACAGATCCCAAGACAGAACCAGCTCTCAATGCAATTTCTTCGGTAGCTAAGTTTCAGAAAAAAAAAACAAGTTAATGTCTTCGTTTCCATATTTATTATCTTTTTATTTACCAAAACCAAGTAATTTTGCCAATGGAATAATAGCAATAAAGTTCATAGTAAACACAATACTATCAGACGCACCACTCAGCGCAAATGCAATCGGAACAAAAATCAATAATACATTGACTTTAGAAGAGAAGAGCGTATACTTTAGAGATGATTTGAATGTTATTTCGGTATGCTCATGTGGGGAGAGAAGAGGTTGATGTTCACTCATCTTTTTTTTTTTTTTTTTTGCAAAAAGAAGAAGAAGAAAAGGGATAGAAATATATCAGAGCTTATTTAATGTCTTGCTGACTTTGTTTTCAATCGTGAGTGTAGGAATCCATTACTGAGTTGGTGGTTTTATAGAAATAAATTAATTGGAGCTTGTTGGCTTGTCTTCCAGTTTTGGGAATCTCAAATCTCGTCGAGTATATAACTTTTTGAGATCGACCTTATTCATGTTTGAAACAACAAAAAGCCATTTTAAAAGTGTACTAGCGGTGGGAATCTAAAATTCCCGAGACCGTGTTAGAGTCCCAGATAAAAAAATATTGGGTTTGGACATGTTTTAAGCAATTTACTATATTTTTCAAATATCTTAAAGCAATTGAGAAATATCTTTTAGTAGTAGAGAAACTTTTTTCAAATTAATGAGCATTTTTTATATGCACACTTTGATTTACACAATACAAGTGTTACTGAAGCTCTTCTAGTAACTGAAGAATCAAATATGGTATAAATATAGCTGTTAAATATGATAAAAAACGTCCTAAATAAACAACATTTTGTGAACCAGGAAACCTCAAAAAGAGTGTTAACACATTCGCTAATCCAAGTTGTAAGACACCTTCATAACCATATATATTATCATTCTATTCCGAAGTTCCAATGTCTACTGATCCATAAATGACACATTCCTTCAATAGGCACTTACATCCAACCAATCGCAATTGACAAGAGGCATAATTCCAAGCTAATCCATTGGTTAATACTTGTACTTTTTATCACTGTTCAAATGATGTAGAGTAACAACTTTTTTTTTTTTTTGTTTCTGACACGAGGCCAAGGAAGAATCGCGACGCACAGTTATAAAGTCAGTTGAAATATCAAGGAGCACAACTGCCTTCTTTCCTGTCCCCAACTACGACTACTTGTTGGCAGATAGCTAGTCGTCATCACTAGCCACGGTTCGACACCAAGAAAAACCCACGCAAGCGCAGACCAATCCAGGTAGTGAGGTACTCCCCTAGAACTCCCTATTTTAATACTTGTGCGTAATAAGATCTTCCATTGCAAAGTGGCCTGCTTGGTACCGTAGAAGCCAAAAATCAAAGATCCCCAGCTCCCTAATACATGTCTGCCCCGGTATCCTACTAGCAACAAGGCCAACACGGAGCCCAAGTTTTTTCACATTCAAAGAAGTGTACGCAAGCTTACATGGGAGGCGCAATACGTAACCAGACTTTTGTGTCCAGGGTCTTTCGTTGCATACTGAATAAACAGCGGGTAATCCTAAAAGATCGACACTCCTCAGTATCTTCAAATCTTTCTCAGTTCGTGTTCTGCCCGGATTTTGAAAAAACCCAAAATGCAACTAGGCCAAACAACGGAGCCCAAGTTATTTCACATCCAAAGACATGTATGCAAGCTTACATGGGTGGCGCAATACATAACTGGACTTGTGTGTCTCAGGGTCTTTCACGCATACTGATGAAATGGCGAACTGATCTCTATAAATTTGTATAAGGGATTGTAACCCAGCAAGAAGACAATCAGCGCGCCGAAGAACCACAGTGAGTAATCCTAAGAAGAAATGACAATGCTAAGAATGACAATCTTCCTAATTCGTGTTCTGCCCGGAAAACTCCAAGATGCTAAGAGGTGAACACGGAGCCCAAGTTATTTCACATCTTAAGAAAGAAGTGCAACGTATGCTTACATGGGTGTCGCAAAACGTAACTAAACTTGTGTGTCTAGATTCTTTCATTACAGACCGAATAAACAGCCTAAAAACCCTGGAAGAATGGCAAGCCATCTTCGTAATACATGCCTGCCCAGATTTTTTTAAAGTAATGAGGCCAACATGGAGCCAAGCTCAGAAACCAGAGAACCAGATAAACCAGATAAACCAGATAAACCAGAAAACCAGATAAACCAGAAAACCAGAAAACCAGATAAACCATAGATCCGAAAAAGAAAAAGAACTTAAATAGAAATCACGAAAATATAATTACTTACCCTTGATGTTGTGCTGTGACCTGATTTTGTGCTGTCTTATTGTCCTTTTGCCTTGTGAAAATATATATACTTACTCTTGATGCTGTATTTGTTGCCTGATGTTGCGTTGTATTGTTGCCTTGCAGGAAAGTGAGTGTGAAAAAGAAAAAAATGCATAGCAGAGAGAAATAAATTTATGCTGCAAAAAGAAATAAGCAGAAAAATCGTGACTGCTAAAATTACAGCCTGCCAATCAGTGCTTTTCAATAGGACAAATACAGCTTAACAATGACATGTACAAGTGAAGGAAAGGATGCATTATTTGATTCTTTTTTTGAACAATGTCTGTCAGTTTGATGATTTTCGCTACTCATTTGTTTATGAGTAACACCGCTATTCATTTTTTTAACCTCCATTTCATTTCCAGCACTGTAAAAGTACAGAGTAATAATGCAAGTTTTAGCTATCAAGTTGAAACGATTGAAGTTATTATGTAATGCTATTTAGACTGTGATAAAACCCTTCCTTAGTGGATCTAGAATAGGCCAGAAAAAAAATATTTTCTATGAGCAAAACCAATTAAATGGAAGGCTCTTATAACAATTGGGAGTGGGATATACACTTTTTTCGCGAAAGATGAAAAATCAAGCAAATTTACTGAAAGAGTATGAAAATGAAACCTACTTAACACTTAATAATATAGAATTACTATATTCCAAAAAAAAAGCTGTGCATGTAAAAATACGTAGAAATGATGCAAGTAAATGCTGCTTATTTAATATGGCATTTGTATGCATTCCTTTACTTTACAAATGTCTCTCTCTTTTTCTACTTAGACTGTTTTTTGTCGATTGTAAAGATAAAGTAGTGATTGAAATAGAACAAATGGAAAAACAAACAAAAAAACAAGAATAGGCGCTTCAAACAACTTGAAGTATTTGAAATGATTTATTATTATTATTGGGTTGCAAAAAAAGGGTATATATATTGATCTTAAGAGTATACAGTTACGTACATATTCATGATTTCCTTACCAAAAAAAAAAGGAGAAACTGCACCATTCATGTTCAAGGAACATCTCTGTGGAGACATGCAATTCGGGGTCTAGATAGTACACCGGGAACCTAACCTATCAACATCATAAACTGACTGTAATTTAAAAAAATTTTCCCTATTTAAATTGGAAAGAATATAGACTTTGATGTTTGAGAGTCCCCTTAATCTACAAGTTTACACAAAAACAAAAACAAAAAAAAACAGTACGCTAATCGCAGCACGCATACGGCAAACACTTACAACAAAAAAAAAATCCCTATTTTTTTTTTACCTACTCATCTTCAACACCTGAGAGACGTTTTTTTTAAAATCGATTACCAGTCGATTTTTTCCACAGTTGATCTTTTGCAAAAAAAAAAAATCCCTAAAAACTACCACTTTTTTTAAATTACCATTCTTTGATATCACATACATATCGATGGTAAGCGGCAACAACAATGACTTAATAGAGTACAATCAAGTAGAAGAGGTCAATGCTCCTCGTTATGCTACTGAAGACGAGATTTTAGCCTCTTTTGGATATAAACAGGTAAATAGTGGCTTATATATATTCGCTGAACTCGCTTCTAAAAATGATTATCCTCAAGGAAATGAACAAGACCATGTCGACCATCTCCAATTTTTCAATTGCTTTTGGATGCTGTTCCATTCTATCCGGTTTGACTCCTGTAAGTATGCATAACCAATTCTGTATAAAAAGAAACGAAATATAACTTAATATTAACTTCTATAGATGTGGGGTGATGCCATGATGTCTGGTGGCTCTATTGCCATTGTATGGGGATGGATATTGGTATCGGTATTTACCTTTGGTGTAGGTCTATCTCTGGCTGAAATCTGTTCAGCCTACCCCATCACTGGTGGTCTTTACATCTGGGTCTCTCGACTTGCTCCCCCCGAATGGGTACCCATTATGTGCTGGCTCACTGGGTGGTGTAATTGGCTTGGTTTGGTAAGTAACAATTATGTTTTTCTTTTTTTTTTTTTCGAAAATGATGAACTAAACTTTTATTTTTTCTTCTTCTTATATATATAGACTGGTAAGAGAGAAAACGGGAACCTCGACTTCCAAAGTTTACAAGCGGACACTAATATTTTTTTTATATATATATATATATTTATAGTCGCCATTACGTCTGCCGATCTTGGACTCGCCCAATTCCTATCGTCTGTCATTGGCATCAATAGCCCTGAGTACGACGCCGGCATCTATTGGCAGTATGGCATCTTTCTAGTCATTGTATTTATTCATGGTCTGATTAATTCCATCAGCGTCAAATACAATGGCTTCTTCAACCAGGCCTCCCTCTATTGGCATCTGGTTGGTACTTTACTTATTATTGTTGTTGCCCTTGTCCTGACACCCAATAAGCCCAGTGCAAAATGGGTGTTTACGTATTTTGAAAATGATACCGGATTTTCCTCCAGTTCGTATGCATTCCTTATCGGTCTGCTTCAATCTCAATATACCCTTTCGGGATTTGATAGTGCGGCGCATATGTCTGAAGAGACGCGGGATGCCGCTCGCTCGGCACCCCGTGGTATTCTGTATGCTATTGGGGCTGCTGCGATTACGGGTTTTATCTTTATGCTTTCTGTCAATTTTTGTGTGCAGGACTTTCAGCGCCAGATTGTAGAGACCACTCTAAGCCCACAGATGACACAGGTGTTTCTGGACGGTGTAGGGTACAAGTGGACGGTGGTGTTTACCGTTGTTATTATGGGCGCCATGTTCTTTTCTGGATCCGCACTTACCCTTGGAAGTTCTCGTATGGTTTATGCTTTTGCTCGTGATGGTGCTATGGTAAGGAGGTTTTTCATATATATGAAGACATCTTTTGGATCAAATGGAAATGGAAAAAAGAAAACTCACCTATTTATATTAGCCTTTCAGTAGATGGTTGAGTATCATTAATAAAAAGAGCCAAACACCTGTCTATGCAGTATGGGCTAACATTATCTTTGCGGCTGTCGTGGGTTTACTCTACATTGTCAACACCACCGCTTTCAACGCTATTGTCTCAGTCAACACCATTGCATCATCGATGGCCTATTTCATTCCGATTTTCCTGCGTTTGACTGTTGCCCGTAAATCGTTCGAACGTGGACCTTTCCACCTTGGCCCCTTTTCGGATATAATCAATTTTATTAGTTGTTTCTGGATTCTTTTCACTTCTATTCTATTCTTGTGTCCTACCGAGAATCCAGTGACTGCAGGTAAAAAAAAAATGTCATAAGATTTAAAGTTTTGGAGATAAATTTAACTTTTTGTTTGTTTGTTTTTTAGCCAATATGAACTATGCATCTGTCATTTTTGTATTTGTCATTGGTTGTTCTGTCGCTTACTACTATCTACGTGCCAGAAAATGGTTTCATGGACCTGGTAAAAGCATGGAAGCAGACCCCCAGATTTCCCCTGTTAATTTTGATGATTCGTTTGAATCTGTCACCCTTACTTTAGGAGGGGAAAAGGATGGTTCCTCCAAGTCTACAATTAAGAAGGGATCATCCACCAAACAATAAAACAAAAATGTGTCACCGCTTTTTTTTTTAATAATACAGATGATGATGATAATTTGTATATAATTTAATAATGAATTTTTTTTTAAGGCAATCGAGGTGCAGTGAAATCCCAATGTTTAAACCATTCGCGACTCGCATATTGGTTGATATCACCCGTCATACCATATGAAAATACAGAAAAATGAATGAAATTGGCCACTAAAAGCCCAAGAGTAATGCCATATACCATATTTTTCACTCTTGAACTCCGCAAGTAATGGTCTATTAAGAAGGGGACCATAAAGACACTGAAATACAGTGCAGGGAAATAGTGATGAAGATAGGTGACACGCCCCATCATAAAGAATGGTGCATAGTGAAGGAACCAACCAATAAGGAATAACTTTCCTACTGAAACAAAATTATTCCACGTATCTAGCAGACCAAAGTTAGAAAAAAACAAAACAAATAAACAAATTTCATTTCCTGTCTTACTTTGGGTCACCGTCGATTTTACATTTCTCTTTTGACGGACTATAGAAACAAGGATGGTTCCAACAAATACGAAAAGAGAGGCAAAAGAGGGCCACCATACAACTGGGTTACCTAATAAATAGTACTTTATACTTTCTGCATCCCAGGCACACATACGTAAGCCTGTTGAGAGCAATGGCCACTGTGTGGGTTTAGAGGTGATGGCATCCGTCTTATCTGGATCAGCAATCAATGCATTGTTGGAATGCCACATAACTGCATTTAGACTTTTAAAATCGTCGATAAAGCTACTCTTATATATGCCCTTTGAGGCAGGTGGCACTATATGATATGTTTAGTTTTTGTTTTGTTTCTTTCGGTTCATATCTCATCATATATATATATGCATATAAACCATTACATTTTTCATTATGATGCTCCTCTATATTCCACCACGTATTGGGACTACTTCCATCAGAATATCTATCGCAATAGACCTCATTCTGCCTAAATCCCCACTGAGGCAAGAGCTTACTATGAGAGGCTAGGTAGCAACCCAAGTGCACATTTTTTAGTCGGAAACGCGTTGTCAAGGCGTGTAATTGCTTTGTATCACTCTTGATTGTATCCTTTATAATCTCCACTTTCCAATTATCTTGGGTGTCGCCAATGGTTTCGTCTCCATAACAACTGACCTCCCAATGTTTTGTTGATATCGGCGCACGAATGACATGACTGTGCAAGTTTCGACCTGTCAGTTGATGGAAGAGACGAACAGTGTCACCGTCTTTGATGTATTCTATGTTTTCAGGGTCTATATTTTCGGTGGTTGCCTCTCCGTTCACCATGACGCGTGGTTTACTGAGTTGCCAATTGTTGTTTGCATCCTTGTGAGCGTAGCAAGTTACCTGCTGTTGCTTTGATCCTTCAGGATAGAGGTTAATATGAGAATGGAGTAAACCTCCACCATAGGCGATGTTTCTAATTGTAATATTGGAACCATATGCAACATCTAGAGATTTATATATATGTTTTAAAATATTCTTTCTAGGTAAAATAAATAAATAGTATATTTACCCAAAGGACTATTCTCAAAAGAGTTACCAGCTAGACTCGCTTGAAAAAGAGAGCTCATGGTGTTATCACCAGGACCACTTTTTGTAAGAATCTTAAAATGCACAGCAAAACTAGCAATATAAATCGCAATAGGAAGTCCAATCAAACACAATGCACGTGCCATCCAATGCTTTGTGTAGGTTATCTTTGGCATTTCAAGATCCCCCAACATATCCCATAAATCCTCGATGGTATAGATACCCACCAAAGCCACTGCAAACAAGCCAACCCATTTCACACTTTATAAAAAGACAAAGTCAGCACGTTATACCCCGTTCAGTTTACTACCATTTACCTTAATACACAACCTAACGACACGCCGGTAGAGGCAAGCCAAGCCCACCACTTGCTAGAAAATGGTTCCCTTCGATGACTACGAAATCCCGCCAGACAAAAGAAGGACAGACATGTAAAAAACATGAGCATCGAATCCAACAGGATAAATCTGCTGATGGTCAAGATGGCGGTATCAAAAAGCACCATAGCAGCGCTCAAAAGACATGCCCTGGTCGACATACTCAAGTAATAGGCAGTACCGTAAGCAAGAGGAACCATGAGGGCACCCCATGCGGCACAAAAGGTGCGCATGGTGACAAAGTCTACCTCTGCAGGATAAGGGACCTGAGATTCAAAGTCAAAGGAGCCATTGTATCCGGCGATAAGGCCAGAGAGGCCAATCAACATTTTGCCAAGAGGTGGATGAACATCAAAATAGAATTCACGCTTTAGATAATAGGAGCCAAACTAGAGTTGGGGATTTAGATTTTTGTTTATTTGTTTTAGCATTCATGGTCTTACCTTTCCAAAATGAGCCTGTATTCAACCAAAAAGAAAGACTTTAATTAATTTGCTGGACAAAGAAATTTTTTATACGTTTTTACCTCATCCCATATTACTTTATCCGCTCTACCAATAGCATAGCAACGAGTACCAAACGATATAAGCGTAAGAATGGTTACCATGATGATGTGCTTATTGAATGCTAGGAATAAAGGTATCTACATGACACATAAGGAATAAGCCCTTGAATAGTATAAAAAGCAGATTGATGTGTGTGTGTGTACCTGATTATGGGTTGATTTCCGTAATTTATCATAGGATGTATCCTCAAAAGGTTCATATTCATGATGAGGCGTGTGTCTTCTTTTGAGCGTTTCCATTACGCATATATAAAAAAACAAATTTGACAATGCAAAGAAAGATGATTAAAAGAATGGGTTTCTCTCTCTCTTTCATCCATTTTTAAATGCTCTCCCCTTTTGTGACTCCCTTTTTGAGTATGTCAAAGCAGATCTCAAACACTTTTTTTGTTTGTTTGTTTTGTTTCTTGTAAGAATTTTTATTAAATGAGATCAGGTGGTCTTATCCAACTCTGTCGTCGCTCACTCCATACACGACTGAGGCGACCCGTGAGCGTGGCACCAATGGTGAAAATTACAACCCCTGTACGTAGTAAAAACAAAAAAACAAAAACACACACACACACACTTCATTAACTCTCCATTCAGCAATTCTTGGAATTACTACATATTATATCCGGATCCGAACGATATGACTATTATACCGAAATGTACCATAGTCAAGCCATCACACATCACGCAGATCACCTGGATCGGTTTGTGGGGAAACCCAGATCCAATGTAGTTGTTCAGTTGGGTGGTTCCGATCCCGACAATATGGCGCAGGCAGCCAGAATATTACAGGACCATGGTTATCACCAAGTCAATATCAATGTTGGGTGTCCTAGTCAGAGTGTACAGCACGGACAGTTTGGGGCAGTTTTGATGAAGAAACCCGACCTTGTGGCCGAGATTCTGTCCACTATGGATAAATATCATGTCACCATACCTGTCACTGTTAAATGTAGAATAGGCATTGATGCCGAGGATTCATTTGAATTCTTGTACAATTTTGTAAGTATATTTTTCTTTGAGTAAAAGAGTAGTCAGTAATGTGATGGAATAACAAAGTTCTAGGTAAATACACTCCATATCTGCTCTAGACCCCCACCCCATCTGATTGTACATGCAAGAAAGTGTATCCTAAAGGGTCTCTCCCCTAAACAGAATAGAATAATACCACCATTAAATTATGATCGAGTGTATGAACTGGCATCTGCATTTCCTCAGTTACCTATTACGATCAATGGTGGATATACAGAGACACAAGATATTAAGGTGGCATTGGATAGAGTGGATGGGTGTATGATTGGTAGAAAGGTTATGGATCATCCTCTCTTCTTACAAGACATTGAGAAAGGTAAATAATAATAATATTATTATTATGCATTTTCGTAAAGGTAACTTAATTCTATATCCCAGACATTTACAATACCAAACATGTTAAATCTACAGATGATATCCTAAATGAATACTTGGGTAACATATATAATAGTAATAATAAGAATAATAACCCAACTGATCATTGCAATAATATTAGACTATGCCGATAGATTATTATCACTAAAACTAGAAAAGGGTGATTATGGATTACCGCCCTTGACACTCATGGTAAAACCACTGATGGCACTCTATCACGGTCGCACTGGTCGTCATTTTAGGCAGATCATCTTTGACCAACTTAAACAGAGCCCATCCGATTTCGGTCAAGTTGTCAGGGCGGCCGTGAATGAAAGCAAGTTAAAATAAAATAAAATAAAAAAAAAAACTTCTCTCTATATTCTTCTTTTTATATATATAATAATGTACAAATAGGTAAAAAAAAGGCTGGCAGTGTATTGTGTATTTTTAATGAGACAAGTTTTTTCTTCCCTTTGTGCGACGTCTCATAATTACACGACGACCATTCTTTGTTGCCAAACGAGATAAAAATCCATGTCTTCTTTTACGCACCAACTGAGAGGGTTGATAACTGTTACCGTATGTGACAAAGCGCATTTGTAAGGGGTTAAAGGCGCTGGCTGTGCGGAATGCGCCCATGCTACGAGTAAAAATGTGTGTGTTAATATAGAGAGGGTGTGCGCTTTTGGTGGTTTTTTTTTTTTTTTTACCTGGAGGATAAAATACTGGATCCTTGATTCAACATGGAAGGACGAGCAGCATTAAAAGCAGCTACTGAAGAGATGCGCGATGCAGCAGCATTCCATAATTGGCCAAACATTGTCTTTTAAAATAAAATAAAATAAAGAAAAAAGGGAGAGTGTCAACCTGGATCCTTGTCCTTGAATGGCTCTTTTTTTTCATTTTTTTTAGTCCAATAAAAATTTGATATTTCCAATGCAAAAAAAAGTCACACCAAAGCACCTTTTTTTGTACATTTGGTTAGTACAAGCGGGCACAATGGAATGACAGCTGCTTGAGGGGGTTTTAATGTAAAAGATATTGTCTTTCAAATGACATTTATGAATAAATGAATATGAAAAACGAATATGACAGAGCAATGGTATCATTGTTGGTGTGATCGCGTGATATTCCTTTTTGGATCTATTTTTACTTTTTTTTTTTTTTTCTCCAAATTTTTTTTTTTCTTGCTCTTTTATTTTTTCAGATTACTTTCCGAGTCATGAATAACTCATCTGAAAGAACACCACTTATCAATGATATTCAAATACAATCTCACTCGAGTGGCTCAGTTGTGTCATATTCCTTCTCTCAACACAACTGTGCCAATGTGACTTTAAAGGATCGTTCTGCTGCACAGTCAACAAAGAAAAAGCTTTGGTTCGCAGTTGCGTTGGCTTGTTGCTTTTTTATTACCGAGCTTGTTGCAGGCTATTTTGCTAATTCTTTGGGTAAGAAACCCGTTTCTTGGTATATGATAACAGTAATAGTAATAATAATAATATAGCTTTGATGTCCGATGCATTTCACTTGTTATCTGACGTGGCCAGTTTTATTGTTGCTTTGGCTGCCATTTATCTCGCAGAGAAGCCACCAACTAGCAGTAAAGTTTGAAATATACAAATTAAATGTGTGTGGGAGTGACTAAGTAATATATAAAATATGAATTTAGGACATACATTTGGTTTTCATAGAGCCGAAGTAATTGCTGCATTAGTCTCAGTTTTAACAATCTGGATTTTGACCGGTTTCTTGGTACATGAGGCAATTCAACGTATTAGAACTCCCCAGGTTATTAATGCAAAACTGGTAAGCGTGTGCAAATAGACTATTGGAAAGTGTTTTGTATTGATGTCAGGACTAGATGTGTATCACTGCTGTCATTGGTGTTCTTGTGAATGTTGTGTAAGATAAAGAAAGATAAGTGAAATTGACATGATATTAACAATATATATCAGTTTGGCTTATGTATTGGGTGGACATCATCATGGACATGGTCATTCTCATGACGAGCATGATCATGAGGAACATGACCATGCACATAATCATGTTGAAGAAGGTGCAGTAGGTGAGAACCAACCTCACAAGGTAAGTTATTCAGTTGAAATATGTGTGTGTTCTTTGTATTGAATTTTATTGTGCCTTTTTTTTTTTTTTTTTTAAGGAAACCAACATCAATTTAAGAGCTGCTGCCCTTCATGTTCTTGGAGATTTATTGGCATCAGTTGGTAAGTTTATTGGATTGCAAAAAATATCTCGGATAAAAATATTAAAATCTCTCTAGGTGTATTGATCTCCTCCATTATTCTGATCTTCAAACCCCATTTAACCTTTGTTGATCCACTCTGTACATTTCTCTTCTCCATCCTGGTACTCTATACCACCTATCATCTCGTCAAGGATTCATTGGCCGTACTTATGGAAGGTGTACCCGGTAATATCCAACCTGATCTCATTGAAAAGTCATTACAATCCATTCCTGGTGTCATTGCTGTTCATGACTTACACGTATGGACCTTATCTCCTGGTAAATACTCTCTTACTGCTCACATCAAGATTGACCATGATTCAAGTGGTGATTACGATGAAATTCTTGCAAAAGGACAGCACATTGTGTGTGATATTTATGGCGTTCATCATTCTACGCTTCAAATTGAGTCTGATAAGAGTGCGTTTACAAGTCATTGTAGACCAGAGTTGTGTGCTCCTAGAGATTAGTTGGTTGATATATATTCATTTTCATTTTTGCATTTCGTAAAATAATAAACAAGTCTTTTCCTTTTGCGGAGATTAGGAATTTGATTTCGCCCGATATTTATTTTCCATGTGAACTCCTTATTTCCACAATAAAAAAAAATTAACTTTTTTGTGTGTGTATACTTGTACAAATTATCAGTATAAATAAATACAAACACATCATTCCTTTCCTTCTTTCCTTTTTCTTTTCTTTTCTTTTTTTAATTATAAAAACAATATGACTGTACAGAAGTTTATTGGTGCAATCGATCAAGGAACCACCTCAACACGTTTCGTAATCTTTGATTTGGAAGGTAAGATAGTTACCTTCCATCAAATGGAATTCGACCAACACTATCCTCATCCTGGGTAAAACTATATCATATTGTACATTTTTATCACCTTATTTTATTTTATTAACTTCTTTATTCAAGTTGGGTAGAGCACGATCCCTATGATATCCTTGCCTCTGTCGATACCTGTATTGAGCACGCCGTCCGAAAACTCGCACAGCTCGGTCACGACGCCTCCAGTATTGTCGGTGTTGGCATCACCAATCAGCGTGAAACCACTGTGGCGTGGGATAGTGAAACAGGCAACCCACTATGTCCTGCTATTGTCTGGAGTGATGGTCGCACATCGCACACCGTCCATGAATTGGCTACAAAATCGGAAAAGGGCACAGATGCATTGAGATCAATATGTGGACTTCCCCTGACAACTTATTTTTCGGCTGTGAAATTACGTTGGATGGTGGACCATGTACCAGAGGTAAAGAGAGCCTATGAGGAGGATCGTTTACAGTTTGGCACGGTAGATTCATGGTTAATTTATGTGAGTATATTACACAAGAATTCTGTGAATTGTCTCATTGACTAATCGATTTTCCCAAGAACTTGACAGGTGGAAAAAAAGATGGAGGTGTTCTGGTCACAGATGTGACAAATGCGAGTAGAACCATGCTTATGGATTTAGAGACATTAGAATGGAGTGACAAGGCAAAAAGGTATATATATATATATATATGCTTGTTTTGAAATAAGATGTGCATTTATATTTTTTTTCCCATACTCACCATATATATTAGCTTTTTTGGTTTTGAGAGATTAAAGTTGCCGAAAATTGTCCCTTCTTCCAGTATATATGGTAAACTATTTAAAGGTTCTTTAGCCGGCGTACCCATTGCTGGTTGTCTTGGTGATCAACAGAGCGCATTGGTCGGTCAAAAGTGTTTCCATGCTGGTGATGCTAAAAACACCTATGGTACAGGTTGCTTTATGCTCTTCAATACTGGTGATACACCTGTCTTTTCCAAGAATGGCCTTTTGACCACCGTGGCGTATCAGTTTGGAGAGGATAAACCATCATACGCCCTGGAGGGGTCGATTGCAGTGGCGGGTTCATCCATACAGTGGCTTCGAGATAATCTGTGTATGATTAACCAGAGCCATGAGATTGGTGATTTGGCAGAGAAAGTGGAAGATACCGCTGGTGTCTATTTTGTTACCGCGTTTAGTGGACTGTTTGCACCCTATTGGAGAGATGATGCTAGAGGTACTATCTGTGGCATTACACAATTTACAAAACGTGAACACATTGCGAGAGCGACACTCGAGTCTGTTTGCTACCAGTCACGTGCTATTCTAGAGGCCATGAACAAGGATGCGAGTAGACCACTACGTTCATTAAAGGTGGATGGCGGCGTTTCCAATTCTGATTTATGCATGCAGATACAGGCTGATTTATTAAATATAGATGTGGATAGACCACAGATGCGCGAGACGACTGCTTTAGGTGCAGCTATTGCTGCTGGTCTTGCATTAAAGATATGGGACAGTATAGATGATTTGGCTAATGTCAATGTGGAGGGTAGAACCGTTTTTAAATCACAGATATCGGATGAGAAGAGAGAGAAAATGTATCATGGTTGGACGGAGGCTGTGAATAGATCTTTTGGCTGGACTAAAGTGGTTGAAACCGATGATGAGGAATCTCTTGCATAGGATGGAAGTTATAAACATGCTTTTCTATTTATTAATAACGATTTAAATGATTTACAATAAACAATATACACAATACTTTATACTTATTAAACTATTGATCTTTTTTCATAAAAGGAAATGTTGGCTTTATGTATAGTTTTCTTGTCCTTTTTAAGTCAAGATCAGCTCTCTTGCCTGCAATATTCAATTAACGAATACAAGTTTTATCTAAAACACAAAAGGAGTAACAAACAAGAAAAAAGAGCTTAAACTTCATTATCAGATCACATATGCTGCATGAATCGACATAGGATATGTCGATCCATCATGAGAGAGAGAGATAGTATAAATAGATGCAACAGATGTGTTTTTTTTATAAAGTAGAGAATGGTTATTGCTAAATGTTTATATTTCAAATAGACATAGCACTTTTTAAAAAGGTGGATTATTATGAAAGATCAATGCCGATATTCTTAAAAAAGAAATACACCTTCTTTAATATCACAAATGTGTCATTTTAAGCTTTTTTCTATATTGGGATTAGCTACTTTATCATGTAATGTTTTTTGTCTTTATTAATTAAAAATGCTTCATATAAACGGAAAAGATAAAAAAAAAAGAAGTTATATCCTCTATATAAACTTATTGAAACTGAATGAATTTTACTTGGTTGACTTTTTAGCGGCTTTGGCCTTTGTAGTCTTTGCAGGTGCAGCCTTGGCAGGTGCAGCCTTGGCAGGTGCAGCCTTGGCAGCTCTTGTCTTTGGCTTCTTTTCTTCAGCAGGTGCCTCTGTGGCCTTTCTCTTTTGACCAACAGGTTTAGGTTCAGCTTTTTTCTTTTCAGCTGCAGGAGCCTTCTTGGCAGCGGCAACCTTCTTTTCAGTAGCAGCTGGTGCCTTCTTGGTGGCAGGAGCAGCCTTCTTTTCAGTAGTAGCAGGTGCCTTCTTGGTGGCAGGTGCCTTCTTTTCGGCAGTTTCAGCCTTCTTGGTGGTCTTTTTATCAGTAGATTCAGTCTTCTTGCTAGCAGAAGCCTTGGGTTTTTCATCAGCAACTTCCTTCTTGGTGGTTGTTTCCTCTTCCTTTTTAGTCTCTTCAGCTGCTGCTTCTGTAGGAAGTGCGGCATAGATAGGAAGGAGTGGTGTGTTCTTTGCCTTTAAGCCAATCTGACTGACATTACTCCATGTACGAGCTGCTTCAGTTACAAACTCTGGTACAACATTTGTAATATTCTCAACAACGTCCTTTTCTGACATAGTGAAATTGCCTACTTTGATGGTGCTAAAAATAAAATAAAGGGCATTAAAGAAGATGATTTTTGATCTATGCGATAATCAATGCCTACTTTACGATTCCATTGTTAGGTGCAAAGGTTGCAGCGTTCATAACCTTATTGACTACAGTCTTTATATTTCCACGATTCACTCTAATGCTGATAGGGTTCCTATTCATTTATTTATTTTTTATTAAACTATCAATTCACTTTTCCTTTTTAACGCTTTATAAAAAGCAATACTTACTTTCCAACAGAGAGGAAACTCTTTCCGAGTAAAGTAGGCATCAAATGAACGACTCTATCATCGCACAAGAACACGTTATATGAAGATGCAAGCTTTCTTCTTGATTCATAAGACTTGTACTTTGTTTTAAGATCGAGAGTTGAAATCACCTACACAAACTTTCTTTTCTAAGTCATCGTGGTATTCTCTCTCTTTGTTTAATTCTTATCATTCTCTCGTTTTTTTACCTCCTTAATAACATCCGCACCTTGAGTCTTGATCTTTTCCTTAAATTCAGGGACTTCGTTTTTAACAAATAAGCACACTTCGACACCTTCCATATAAGGAGTATGTTCCAAAGGTCTATTATTGACAAAGTCAGTGTTAAATATACATACATACATATATATATGTTGACTTACAAAAGTTTTGGGTTCAAGCTCTTCTTGTTGATAATTTTGTCGGTAGTAATATCAAGATTAATGTAACCAACATCAGATCCAAGGAGATCATTATCAGATTCCTTTGTCTTGTTCTTGAACAAAGCAGCAACAGCCTGTTCAATCTATCAATATCAATCAAAAGGTGAGTTATGTGTATTTAAGGCTGTTTTTATTGCCTTTATTTACCTGGGAAGTGGCGATTTTCGACTTCATTTTTTTTCTTATATAAATTAAATACAAATGTACAAAGAGGGAGGTTAAGAATAATGAAAAAGAAATAGAAACCAAAAAAGATGCTTTGACAGAACAAGCCACTAAACGGTCACATAATTCTAGAGCGGAGTGCTAAAATAGCCCACGCGAACATATCCTAAGCCACACACAAACCTTTTTTTCTTATTGTATATGTAGGAAGGATACTAAAATTTACTCTTTTATACTGTATAGAACTACGACATACTTGCTTAAAATAAGGCTTAAATACTGTGTGTATAAAACAGTTATAGATTGATACCATTGGGAAGCACATTTTTGTTTTTTAGCCAATAAAATTTCGTCACTTGGAATATATTCACCAATGAAATCAATGGATTATTGTATCGTTTGGTTTTAACCTTGAGAATACCTTAGTTTATCGTCTTGAAAACCATAATAGGGCTGTATATCGAAAACACACATCACTATCTTTAATACTAATACACAATGAATTTCTATTCCAAATCGCGTAAAATATGCTGTTTGTTAATTTTATACTAAAACCAAAGAGTAGTCACTGATTTCACAAAATTCAATATTTCTAAGCGCTCTATCGTATCCAGTGATCGCCCTTTATTTCTATTATATCACTTTTTTTTTTTCTAAAGAAAAAAAACCAACAGTATCGTCAATGCTCCATGTCAATAAACAGACACTCTGTCTGTCTTTATTGGCATTTTTACAGATATTCGGCATTGGATTGTTCTGTAAAGGCTTCTTTCCTTATAAAATATATTTACCAGGCTTTGCAACAATGCAAGACAGTTGTCCCTCATTCGATTCTTCATCATCAGGCTTAATTGAACCTGAATTCGATCGACTTGTTTTTATTGTGGTCGATGCCCTTCGAAAGTAACTATTTTTTTTTTTTCTGGATTCAAACGCGACTTTTTTTTTTTGTTTATGCATGTTGGCTAATACAAAAAATTAAACAGTGACTTTGTTCTTGGTGATAACTCTGGATTTGAGTTCGTAAGAAGGTAAACTAATACTTAAAAGAATTAGTGTCAAAAGTAATCAACTTCAACAATACGTAAAACAGTCAAATAGAAAAAGGATCGGCTATTCCTTTTACAGCAAAAGTGACAGCTCCTACCGTCACTATGCCTCGTATCAAAGCCATGACGACAGGTACTGTATACTGAATCATTTAAAAATGTATTATAAACCAATGCTAGTCTATTTTAGGCACTGTTCCCAGCTTTTTGGATGCAATATTAAACATTGCAGAATCTGATACCAGTTCATCACTCCTCCATCACGATAATTGGGTGTATCAGTTTAAGAATACAGGAAATAAAACACTACATTTTTTTGGTGATGACACTTGGATAAGATTATTTCCGGATTTGTTTAATAAGAAGGATGGAACTACTTCATTCTATGTTTCAGTAAGTACACGTGCTCATTAATCACATTAGAACAAAAACAAAAACAAAAAAAAAGGGGATGTATTGTTTTCCTAAACTTTGGTAGGATTATACAGAAGTAGACGTTAATGTAACCAGACATATCGCATCAGACTTTGCAGAAATGGATTGGAACGCCATTGTATTACATTATTTGGGATTGGATCATATAGGTCATCTTCAGGGGCCTGCAAGGTAATATGTGTACTTCGGAATAGGATACATGAACTAACCCGTATTGATTAATAATAAAAGCCCATTGATGCGCCCGAAACAAAAGGAGATGGATGAGGCTGTAGAGATGATTTACAATATTGTTGAGAAGCAGGATGCAGAACGGATAATACAAGATGGTAATGCAAGGGGAACA
>MU622301.1:79066-98337 GCA_025399235.1 Backusella circina FSU 941
TCAAACGCGACTTTTTTTTTTTGTTTATGCATGTTGGCTAATACAAAAAATTAAACAGTGACTTTGTTCTTGGTGATAACTCTGGATTTGAGTTCGTAAGAAGGTAAACTAATACTTAAAAGAATTAGTGTCAAAAGTAATCAACTTCAACAATACGTAAAACAGTCAAATAGAAAAAGGATCGGCTATTCCTTTTACAGCAAAAGTGACAGCTCCTACCGTCACTATGCCTCGTATCAAAGCCATGACGACAGGTACTGTATACTGAATCATTTAAAAATGTATTATAAACCAATGCTAGTCTATTTTAGGCACTGTTCCCAGCTTTTTGGATGCAATATTAAACATTGCAGAATCTGATACCAGTTCATCACTCCTCCATCACGATAATTGGGTGTATCAGTTTAAGAATACAGGAAATAAAACACTACATTTTTTTGGTGATGACACTTGGATAAGATTATTTCCGGATTTGTTTAATAAGAAGGATGGAACTACTTCATTCTATGTTTCAGTAAGTACACGTGCTCATTAATCACATTAGAACAAAAACAAAAACAAAAAAAAAGGGGATGTATTGTTTTCCTAAACTTTGGTAGGATTATACAGAAGTAGACGTTAATGTAACCAGACATATCGCATCAGACTTTGCAGAAATGGATTGGAACGCCATTGTATTACATTATTTGGGATTGGATCATATAGGTCATCTTCAGGGGCCTGCAAGGTAATATGTGTACTTCGGAATAGGATACATGAACTAACCCGTATTGATTAATAATAAAAGCCCATTGATGCGCCCGAAACAAAAGGAGATGGATGAGGCTGTAGAGATGATTTACAATATTGTTGAGAAGCAGGATGCAGAACGGATAATACAAGATGGTAATGCAAGGGGAACATTAATAGTGCTGTGTGGTGATCATGGAATGAATGAGGTTAGGTTATATCTATACATGTTTATATCTATATTTACAAATAAATATATTGTGTAATATAGAAAGGGAACCATGGGGGTTCATCTATTGGCGAGACTTCTGCTGTGAGTAATTAGAATTATTTTTAAAACAGAAAGTTCTCATTAATATTATTGTTATTATTATATATTAATAATAAATTAGGCCTTGGTTTTCATGAGTCCCAAGTTTGACTCTCGTCCTACCTTCAAAAGCAATAACAATAAGGAGGAAAGACCCTTATCTATGGGGTACCCAATAGTGGATCAAATTGACATTGTTCCTACTCTTGCTACTCTATTCAACTTTCCTATTCCGAAAAACAGTCTGGGAAGAGTCATTACAGACTTGTACAGGTCAAATTATGGTAATTAAAAATATAAACAAATCTGGATAAACAAAATAATAATAGAAGAATATATACTAAATTGTTTACTTTAGCACCTTCAATTATTCGTGCTTTACAACTTAATTCTTACCAGTTAGGCCAACTCCTGGGAAAAATAGATCCTGAGGTATTACAAGCGATCCAGCATCCGCCTTTCAGCTCTCAGAATACCACAGATAAGTTCAGTCGCTCGTATGTTGACGCAATTCTTCTTCATAAACAATTCATGGCTTCTCAATCAGAACACTTGGCATTTGAAACAATACAAGCGTATAATAAGGTGAGTATAATTTTAATCACTCGGCGATCCTCTAAATCAGGCAATTCATAAAACCTAGTTTATCAATATGGCTCAATCTCAACTGGTAAATACAGCGAGTGATTACAGTTTGAGTCATATGGCGGGTGGTATCTTCTTTATCTTTTTAAGCGTGGTGGGTTTTATTTGGTGGAATATTCATCTTGCGAAGAAAGAAGCAACGGCGTGGATGTTTAGCAAATATTTTGTTGTTTTTGCCACTGTTGCATATGCCATCACGATGTTTGCTAGCAGCTTTGTTGAGGAGGAGCATTTGACATGGAGCTTTCTAACTCAAACCTTAATTTTGTTGTCATTACTTCAAAGGTATGTATTTATCATAGATAGAATAGAAAAGAAACTTGTAGCATGTTGATCACTCGTTCCAACTTGATTGTAATTTTTCATTCTTTACTCGCTCACTTATTTCTCTCTCTCTTTCTTTCTCTCTCTCTCTCTCTCTCTCTCTCTCTCTCTCTCTCTGTGTGTGTGTGTGTGTGTGTGTGTGTGTGCGTGTGTGTATGTTTATTTGTCTCACTCCTTATAAACCATGATGATTCGAAATTCTTCATATGAATTCTCTCACATGAAGCATTCGGGAACTAAAACAGGAATTCCGAGCAAAATGGTATCTCGTCAGCTTATTGGTTGTTCAGATTATAGTAATTCGGCTTTCACTTGCTTGGGATAATAGTGGACTATCAGCTACCTTACTATCCTGCACCGGTGTAAAATGGCATCTGCTTATGTTTGTATTGGCAGCCGTACTTGGTTATGGAGTCTATGATACGATTTATGGTCTCAAAATACAAACACAAGAACAAATTGATGTTTACCAAACAGCCACCATTGTTCATCGTTTGATAAAGGGTGTTTTCATCCTTATCCTATCACTATGTTCTCTATTCGTTTTTATTTACAAAATGAGAGCGGCCAATGCCGCAACGATTCCCCAGGTTTATCACCCTTTGTTGGATTTAGAGATAGTGAAACCATTGAGTCAGACTCAACTGGGTAAACTGGTGTACAACTATGAAGCAGCTGGTTTATTTGTTTTGGTCGGATTATTTTATGTTACGAAAAGAGCAACACTGATGAACCTTGACGAAGTTTGCGGTAAGTTTAATAAACATAAAAATATATAGCGTAAAAGGAAGAATTAATCCTTTTAATCTAGATAGAAAGTGTAGTCCTTTTTTCCGGTTGCTGTTACACCTCGTTACTCCTGTATTAATACTTCTTTCAAGCATTGATCATGCACTTTTCTTTTGTCTATTTTATCTCCAGCTTTGCCTCCTTTCAGCCTGGCAGAAAGAGATGTTCAAGCAAGTACCAGTGCCTGCTTGGCTTATTGGTGCCATCATTGTCTGCTTGAGTCATATCTCCTTCTTCATGACAGGACACTCCAATTCAATTGCTTCTATTGATTTAAGTAATGCGTACATTGGTGTTGAGGGATATGATACCATCCTTATCGGTGTTCTTACCTTTTTCTCAAATTGGTATGGTGGCGTTTGGTGGGCTATCGCTGGATGGTTGCTTATCATGGAAAATACTGAATTAAAAAATGAGACATATGAAAAAAATTCTCCATGGTGGCAATACATTATCTCTCATTCCATTCTCTTTAGCTCTGTTCTCCTTTTCCTTTCTATTTCTGTCACAATATTAAGGGAACATTTATTTATTTGGACAGTGTTCTCACCAAAATACCTTTATCAGGTGGCCTGGAATTGTCTATTCCACTGGTTCTTTCAAGTATGTGTTGGATCCCTTTTTGTAAACTATTTTTTCAATTGGAATATCAGTAGCCAATCAGATACTCAGGAAGATGAGAACTAAACTTAGTTTAAGCACAGAATAAAGTTTATTTTAATCTTCTCCTTATGACACAACATATTGTATCTTTGTTTAGATTTATTGATATAAATGTATATTGACTCTAGTTCATAATCTTATGAGATAAAAAAGAGTTCATTGTTACATCATAAGAAGAGTAGTTTTTCTCTCTCTTTTTCTCCTTATCTTTCTTTTTTGAATTAGACTAATAACAGTAATGTAGTCAGATAGAATGTAGCGCATAAACAAAGGATATCAATTTTACTTGTATTACTTTACTGAACCATAACTAAATCATTACAAAACAAAATAGATTTGAGAGATAGTCCCATCGTTTTACAAATAAAAACAAACTTGATTTCTTGATTCAAAGATTTAGAAGGATCAACATCAGAACGTGACACTTGTACAGGTTAAGCTAACTAAAAGCTAGCTGTATACAAATAAATTACAATAGTTGTAATTGTATGTATAAAATGTTCTATAATGCATTTTCCAGAAATAAGGAATTTATATTATGCATGGTATCACCTGGCAAACTAGGAGAAAGAGAGTGTTTCTTTGTAATACCTTAAATTCATATATATCAATTGCACTCATTTTAGTATTTGGAAAACAAACAGATATATATCATTTATTTTAAGCTGTAATTCAAATTTTACCAAAAAGAAAAAGCTATATAAGTATTTCTCTTTAATAAACTGAAGATTATAAAGTTTAAGCTACTGAAAAAATGAATTCATATTATGATTTGTTTTAATGAGAAAGTACAACAGTAAAGGGTTTTGGTATTTTTTTTTTAAAAGAAAAAGGTAGACATAAAGAGGAAGTGCTAAAATTTCATGCGTAAATAACGATTGTCCATAAATGGCATAATGCTTTGACCACAGTTGGAGTGAGAAAAAGAAAACAAGAGAATAAGAATAAAAATAAAAGTTACGCAAATTGCAAAAACAGGTAATTTTTGAATCAGGGGGAAGTGAGAGGTGAGGGGGTTATTTGCAACGGCGAGGCAATTTCTCGGCACCATCCCGACAGGCTGCTACTTTACGGAAATGGTGTCGTCGGGCATCAGAGCGAGAAAAACTTTTTAAACAGCAAGGGCATTGATATGGCTTGATTCCTGTGTGTATTCTTTTGTGGCGAATGAGGTCGTGTTTACGAACAAACGAGCGAGTACAGTAGGTACATTGATGTATTCTCTTTTTTGATTCTGATGTAGTGGAGTGGTTTGATGATGAGCATGATGCTACAGATTTTGGTGATGAAGGTGCTAGTCTCGTGTTTTCATTAGTATAAATGTCGTCCAGCTCAAATAAGGATTGTATATTGTTGTCAATAGACATCTTTAACCTGTCATCTTTATAGTATTCTGACTTGATAATTGGGTTTGTATAACTTAGGTCAAACTCCATTTCTTGTAATGGTTTGAATAAGAAAACTGAATAGGGTGGTTCTACTTGAGAAATATTAGGATAACTCCATGGCTGGTATGAGTGTTGTTGTTCTATATTTTCACAGATGGTGTCGATGTTGGGATATGTGATACTACTAAAATTGTCAATGTAATGCTCATTTAGTGTATTGTTATTGTTTGTTATAAAAGGAGTGTTTAAAAGATCTGTATGAGGAGATGAAGATTCTTCGTAGAAAAACATGTTTGATTAATAAAGATATTAAGAAACAAAATAATGAAAAAATGAAAAATAACTTCCTTTTATATAAAAATTAAGATTTTTACCTGTGCAAAAAAAAATATTTTTTTTTGTCATACGCAGGCATAATGAGATTGATTTTATGTCATCAAATACATCTCTTCTATCTAAACTTAAGCCAATATATCACTAATAGTCTAATATCAATTCTGAATCATTCAATACATAAAATATGTAATATAATTGATGAAGAACTATGGGAAGTTCTGAAATACAGATATCTGGATTTGTTCAAATGATAAACTAAACACATTTCAAAAATCTCTAGGTTTTCCAAGGAACAGCATCAATTGGATATTAAAGATCCAAGGAACAGCATCAATTGGACAATCTAGTAAATATAAACACTGGTTCAGTTAAAAATATTCTGGTAATAATACAAAAAAGAGCATTTACCATTGGTAAAGCATTATCACTAACCGAGTTTATCTCCATGTATGACTGATTCTTATTTTAATTCTATTAGTGAACAGCTTTGACCACGTTTGTTGATAACCAATAGTAAACATGGATGATATCATACCAACTTTAGAAGAATTCCGTCGTTTTAAAAAGACGAAAGTGTTGCTACAAATATATCCAAACTTATTTTTAGGTTTGTGCAATGTTTTAATATTTATTTTTTTAGCAAACGTTTATTCTTCTGGATTCCTTTAATCATCCAAAACCTACTATTTTGACATATGCATTGACTTATGCTATTGAAACATAGTTGTGGTTTCTTTTCTTTTCTTTTTTTTTTTTTCTTTTTTTTTTTTTTTAAAACATAATTGTTTTTATTTTTCTTTTTTTTTAACCAGTCTAATAAATCACAAGAACGTCTAGCGTATAATTGTATTACANNNNACTTATATTCGCTTGTCAGATCAGTTTAAATAGATGAACTCTCAAGAAAAATTTGTTTGTGCACGGTATACTTTCTACAGATAATACCAAGTTTATTCGATGATAACTTCTCTGTTTTTAATTTAAAACGAAGATTATTGAACTTTCTCAGTTTTCAAAAGCAAAATGATATAATAGATCGACAGGACTATATTATACCGTAACGAAACCCAGGAGGACAAAATCAAGTGTATAAAAAATGATTCCATTATACCAACCTTATGGCTAGTAATGCAGAAGCACGTTTCAATGACTGATTAGAATTAAGTAAAAGGAAAAAAAAGAGGAAGATAATTTAAAGTATTGAAAAGTATCTAAATTCAGAGTGATAGAAGGCATGACCGGGAATATAAAGTTTATTGTCATTAAAGTCACCATTTAATAGTTCTTTTAAAGAAAAAAGCCCAACTAAAGCCTGATCATATGACAAACTCCTAATGAACTTGATTCAACTTGATGTTTTTGATCACTAAATGTATCAAAAAAAAAGGAAAATATACTACAATAGGTCTTTGACTCTGTTTCAAACATGTGACATAGATTTCTCAAGTTATTTAGCTGTCCTTTGTAACAATTATGAAGTATTTTGGAAAAAGTCATTACTATAACTTTATATTCATCGATTTAATACATAAGGACGTTATTTGTAGATGATACATGAACAACATAGAATGATTAGACTAGTCAAAGAGCAAGTTTTTTTTATTTATTTATTTGTTTATTAATACATTAAGTTAAAAACAAATAAAAAAGACAACAAAGCGGATTTCAATATCGACGAACAGATTACATCATTGGTGAATCTAATTTAACGCTTTTTTTCTAAGCGAATTCGAGAAAATGTTAATCATTTTTATTTTTGATTTAGTGATGGGTTTTTTTTTCTTTGAGTTTAGTTAACAAAGTCAATAGTATGTGAGTACAACATTTCTATGTTACACGAACACGGATATTCCAAATACATCCTTTTCCCGATAACCAAGTCCAATACAAGTACCTTTACAATAAGCAGGCTTCTTATTCTATTTTACCATCCCATTGTAACGAATGAATTCTAAAGAATTCATCAGAAATAGATTAATATTGGTGCTAAAAATTATGTGTGTATTCTAGAATAGTTGCTTTTTTTTTTAGTTTAAAATATCTAGATTTACTATTTTTACAAATATAGATTGTGTAGACATATGAATGCCTGTAACGGATTTCTCTCTCTTTAGGATACAATATATTTAATTAAGCGACCAAGTGCATAAACAAGGCTGATAACTATCATATCTCTTTTGCGCAAGTTAGTATAAACAATAAAATTCGATCCAACCATTCAAGATCACCTCATGACGCATTGTTGAAAATAGTATCATGGCTGGTTGCTTTAATTAATCGATTTCAAACTTACTGAGTTCATATCTGTAGCGTAATGCAACTGATACATGAAAAACAATTCTGTACCAAAATGAATCTTTTTAAGTATTATCTCCTTTGTCAAGTTCAAATATATGCATATTCTTATTCAAACAGAAGCTTTCTTACTTGATTATTAATCCTTGTTAATTAATGTTGATGATATTAACTTGCTAAATTTAGATGGGTGCTTAGCAGATCTAATTCTTGGCTTAGGCCTTTATATGGAATTGGAGAATGTATATTTACAAAATTATACATAGCTAGCTCTGGAAAAACATGAGTTTTATCGCCCAGGTTTGATATCGTATCGTTAAGGGTGGAAAGAATACAGTTAAGTATCGAAGAAGACGCATATTGTATTAGGCTTCAATTAATGTCATATTATGTTGATAATAAAATCATGCAACTGCAAATGAAAATTGTGATGGAAAATGAATATCAAAATGGAGGATGTGTTTGAAGTTTCTATATAAAAAAAGAAAGAAAGATAAAGGATAAAGGTAAATATCAAGTAGCACCATACTATTCAAGAAGAACAGCCTCAAGAAAATAATTTAAGGGAGTCCTAATCAACGAAGAATAGCATTTATTACAAGTTTGTATTACGTAATCAAACAGTCACGTTGTAACTCATCACCAAAATCGTAACTATTACATAATTTCTAAACACTTCATGCAGAATATTGAATTACATGAAGATGACTTCACACTGAAAAAGCTGACTTGCCTTTTTTGGAAAGTACCATACTAATCATCATGACATCAAGTCTCATTGTGCACTCTGTATATAAAGTGATTAACCATCTTGGTTTTTCATATAATTCATCTCTATTATAATATAAAATGTCAATTCTTAGCAGAAACGTTACTTTAAATGCTCTTCGCCAGTCTGCTCGTATTTCAGCACAACAACAACAGATTGTCCCTGCAGCCTATCTTCATTTCTCCGCTGTTACTAACCGTGAAACAGTTATTGAAAAGGCCAAGGATATTGCACATGAAGCTAATATTAAGGTTGGAAAGGGATTAAGCAAAGCTCTTGATGGTCTACAAAGTGCCGCTGAGACAGCATCCCAAAAAACGCAAGAAATTAAAAAAGAAGCTGCTGACACAAACGTTGGTGATAAGGCAAAGGATTTCGCTCAGGATGCTAACCTCAAAGCTGGTCAAGGTCTAGGAAGAGCCATCGATAATGCTGAAAAAGTAGCTGATGCTGCTTCACAAAAAACAGAGGAATTGAAAAAGCAAGCCTCTCACGCTCATCCTATTGACAAGACAAAGGAAGCAGCCCAAAATATCAACCTAAAAGTAGGTAAAGGTCTAGGAGATACGATAGAAGGTGTAGAAAACGCTACACATAAGGCACAGGATCTCAAGCACGCTGGTGAAAACATGGCTGAATCTGCAAAAGAAGCTGGACACAAAGCCAATGTCAAGACAGGTCAAGGTATCGCTCAAGGCATCGATAAAGTAGAAGAAGTGGTTGAAAAGGCAAAACAAGTGATTGGATTAGGATCTAAAAAGGCCAATCATGCTGCTGATGAGGCAGTTGATGAAGTAAAATTGAAGGCAAAGAAGGCTGCTAATTACGCTGATGAGGCTTCTGAGAAAGTCGCTAAGACAGCTAAAGACTTTAAAAATAACACACTTTAAATTAAAATAAGCAAAATACTCTTGTAAATAAATAAACATCATATTTAAATATGTAAATCTATCATTTTTTTTTTTATTATTAATCAGTTTCATATTGTACAATAAGTGCCTCTTCTACAAATGTCACATCTTCATCATCGCCAGGATGGCAATCCTTTTGGCAAGTAAAAGCCAAAATTGTACCAAACTCCATACCAACATTCCAGCTATCCAGCGCATCTTTGATATTATTCCCACTTTTTACCTGTTTCACATCGCCTTCTGCTACTGCCACATCAACAGTAGGTAAAATGGACAGAATAGGAGGCATCAGTTGAAATTCGAATGAACGAGGTCCTCCACAGGCTTTGCAGGGTGAATTGATGATGTGCTGATGCTGTTTTTGTAATCCAACATAGAGCAAGGGTTTACCATGATGATCATAACGTACACACTGTGAGGGTGCATACTCGATACGCTCAGTAAACTTTTTAAAATCCTTATCTACGCCCTTTGGTAATGATGACTTTTCATATGTTTCCCCTTGCCACACCTCATCTACATCCATTAAGAGATCCTTTTCCATATCAATATATTGCTGATAACGGCTCATATCTTGCATTCCTTCCTGTGATTCCAATATTTCTTCATCGATATAGAGATAATGACCGGGAAAATGAGGTAACTGGTCGGTATCGATGGGATCAGAAATAGTGTCGAGTTTCAGGTTTTCAATTTTGGTTGTCAGATCTTCCTCAACCGATTTCTTAACGATGGATGACATCGATGGCTTTGATGGCGTCATTCCAAATCCACCTGTCGAATTATTACCGCCAAAGGAGCCAGATGATCCCCACAGGTCACCTAACTGGAAAGCGGGGGGAGCAGCTTTTGCATTCTTTTTCTTTTCTTCTTTTTTGCGCTTCTCTGCCTCTTTTTGACGTTTCGCCCGTAGCAAATCCTTATCCACCAAATGAGATCGTACAATGGAAAAACTAAATTATATTAGGCCCTCATGTTGACAACATTAGTAAAAATAAATAAATACACTTACCTTCCCTCCTTTCTCATGCAGGCTCTGCGATTACAAGCCCACACATATAATACACGATGATAGATCGAATCAGGTAATGGTACATAGCTTTGAAATATGAGGTACATTGGTCTTTTACATAGTTTGCAGTGGCATACTTTAGTGGAGGGTCTTATTTCAGGTGCAAGCCAATTCTAGAATGGTTTGTTAAGCATTGACTTGATCAGAAATCACCATACTTACAGGCAAACCACCTAACTTTGTAACATAAGCATCGTTGTCCTGTTCAATAGGAACATCGGGAAACCCCAATAGTATTGGCGTTTGTTTTTGTTTTCCTTGCTTTTTGCTTGACATGAGAGAGAGAGGAAATAGAAAAAGTAGAGTGTGACAGAAATGGCTTATTTTTTTTTTTAAAAAAAAGTATAATTTAGCTTGACTGGCTTTCGTGTGGTTGAATCATGACCTATAAATATTTGCCTAAATATAAATTCATTCACTCATGCGTAAAATACATCTTGAATAAACGTATGTCCTTGTTCTTTTTGTTATTTACTATGAAAGACCCCCCATCACATTCAAGTAGCCTTATTCAAGATACAAGAAATTCAATATTCATCATTCTCAGTCTTGTAGTTTATTTGAATTATAAAAATTACAAGTTATTGATACAAAGGGGTAAATTTTGAAATAATAAAATTGAGAAAAGTAGACTAAAATCAATCAGAAGAAAGAACCATTATATATAAAAAATGGATCTTAAAAAGTGAATAAATAAGAAGAGATCCGATCAAGAAACAAGAACTATAAAGGTGCAATTACATAACATGAAAGAATACATCCTTTCCTTCACTTGTACGTTCACCGTTATGCTGTATTTATCCTATTGAAAGCACTGATTGGCAGGCTGTAATTTTAGCAGTCACGATTTTTCTGCTTATTTCTTTTTGTAGCATAAATTTATTTCTCTCTGCTACGCATTTTTTTCTTTTTCACACTCACTTTCCTGCAAGGCAACAACACAACGCAACATCAGGCAACAAATACAGCATCAAGAGTAAGTATATATATTTTCACAAGGCAAAAGGACAATAAGACAGCACAAAATCAGGTCACAGCACAACATCAAGGGTAAGTAATTATATTTTCGTGATTTCTATTTAAGTTCTTTTTCTTTTTCGGATCTATGGTTTATCTGGTTTTCTGGTTTTCTGGTTTATCTGGTTTTCTGGTTTATCTGGTTTATCTGGTTTATCTGGTTCTCTGGTTTCTGAGCTTGGCTCCATGTTGGCCTCATTACTTTAAAAAAATCTGGGCAGGCATGTATTACGAAGATGGCTTGCCATTCTTCCAGGGTTTTTGGACTGTTTATTTGGTCTGTAATGAAAGAATCTAGACACACAAGTTTAGTTACGTTTTGCGACACCCATGTAAGCATACGTTGCACTTCTTTCTTAAGATGTGAAATAACTTGGGCTCCGTGTTCACCTCTTAGCATCTTGAAGTTTTCCGGGCAGAACACGAATTAGGAAGATTGTCATTCTTAGCATTGTCATTTCTTCTTAGGATTACTCACTGTGGTTCTTCGGCGCGCTGATTGTCTTCTTGCTGGGTTACAATCCCTTATACAAATTTATAGAGATCAGTTCGCCATTTCATCAGTATGCGTGAAAGACCCTGAGACACACAAGTCCAGTTATGTATTGCGCCACCCATGTAAGCTTGCATACATGTCTTTGGATGTGAAATAACTTGGGCTCCGTTGTTTGGCCTAGTTGCATTTAGGGTTTTTTCAAAATCCGGGCAGAACACGAACTGAGAAAGATTTGAAGATACTGAGGAGTGTCGATCTTTTAGGATTACCCGCTGTTTACTCAGTATGCAACGAAAGACCCTGGACACAAAAGTCTGGTTACGTATTGCGCCTCCCATGTAAGTTTGCGTACACTTCTTTGAATGTGAAAAAACTTGGGCTCCGTGTTGGCCTTGTTGCTAGTAGGATACCGGGGCAGACATGTATTAGGGAGCTGGGGATCTTTGATTTTTGGCTTCTACGGTACCAGCGGAAACATACGCAACGAAAGATCTTATTACGCACAAGTATTAAATAAGGGAGTTCTAGGGGAGTACCTCACTACCTGGATTGGTCTGCGCTTGCGTGGGTTTTTCTTGGTGTCGAACCGTGGCTAGTGACGACGACTAGCTATCTGCCAACAAGTAGTCGTAGTTGGAGACAGGAAAGAAGGCAGTTGTGCTCCTTGATATTTCAACTGACTTTATAACTGTGCGTCGCGATTCTTCCTTGGCTTCGTGTCAGAAACAAAAAAAAAAAAAAGTTGTTACTCTACATCATTTGAACAGTGATAAAAAGTACAAGTATTAACCAATGGATTAGCTTGGAATTATGCCTCTTGTCAATTGCGATTGGTTGGATGTAAGTGCCTATTGAAGGAATGTGTCATTTATGGATCAGTAGATATTGGAATTTCGGAATAGAGTAGTAATGCATATGTTTATGAAGACGACTTGCAACTTAGATTAGCGTTTAGATGTTTTTTGGCTCAGAAAGTGTTGTTTATTTAAAGCTTTTTTTTTTTTTTTACTTAACAGCTATATTTATACCATATTTGATCCTTCTGTTACTAGAAGAGCTTCAGTAGCATTTGTATTGTGTAATTTAAATCATGCAAAATATAATAACAAATATATTATGTCTTCATAATCTACTGGATCAATATTTTATTAATTTAGTGATAGAATGTACGTGAAGATTCATTATACTTTTTCTTTTTAAATAATTGGGCGGTTTTTTATAGGTACTAGCTTTGTTATATCTCGTTAAAAATGAGTTGGAAATTTATATAAAACATATTCCCGTTCAACTGAAAGCTTTTCTTAAGCAATCGAAAAGGTTTCTCAATTACTTTAAGAACATCTCTCAAATATACGAAAAGCCATTCCCAATTAATATAAGAACTTTGTCAATTATTTGAAAAACAGAATATGTTCTCAGGTTCACCTACTTAAGGGTTTTTCCTAATGTTTACGTGATCACAAAGCACTGAATGTACAATTGAAGTAAACAATGTATGAACAACTTTACCAGGTATTCGTCAGTCATAAATTAAGAATAATAGTTTTATATTTTTAACATCTTGAACAATAAGTCTTAATCATAATGTATCACGTAAGAAAAAAAAAATCCATAAACAAGTATTACATTAGCAAGAGTTGACTGTAACCCATCATGCGATGCCATAAAACATGTCCAGAATATACAAAAGACCAAATGTCCACTCGGAAGATTTATAAAACTTACGTTTTTTAAATGATAATTTATTTCACATTTTACATCCTTATTGCACCTCTCCAATAAATAAAAGAAACAAAAAATGCTCAATTGTACTCAAATAATTACATCTTGGGTGCCAGGCGGTTATAAGGTACGTTCAAAAGACGAATAATATCAGTATACATCTATAAATTAAAACATTGAATATACTTCCTTCATCACCTCCATTTTTACTTCATACCTCTTCCTTCAACTGCTTATACACAATACCAGACTTTGCCTTTGGTGCCCACTTCAATGCCAATTCCTTGGCCTTTGGAAACACTTCCTTCTCGGGAACAATCTCATCCACCAATTGCTGATCAAGAGCCTCTTGAGCAGTAAATCGGTGACCCTGTAAGACCATATCACGGAATGTCTTGGGTGTCATCTTGTAACGCAACAAACCAGCCATACCTGGTGCAAGAGGAGATGGAAGGTCAACCTCATTCATGCAAATAAAACCACGGTCACTACGCATCACTCTATAGTCTAATTCCGATTACTTAGTTTCTTAAACTCTATATCAATCCTCCTCTATCCTTAACCCATTCTTACCATGGGCCAAAGCCAACATGCAACCACCAGCAAATGCATGACTATATATTTATATAAATATATAAATGAACGCATGATTCTATTGTTATAAATATGAACACAACATACCCATTAATAGCTGCAACAGTAGGGATACAGAAAGTCAATAAGCGTCTAAGCAAAGTCAGGTAGTATTCCATGAATGGAGCATAACTAACAGCATGAGTCAAGTCAAGACCATTGCTAAAGATGCGGTCATTACCAACAGTAACCAAGGCCATATCGGTTGGATCTTCACAACTCAAGAAATAATCCTCAACAGTCTTTAAAGCAGTCAAAATAGCCTGACAGAACTCTGTAGTAAATCTATTATCCTTGTGGTGAAGGTGTAAAATAAACAAAGGACCTTCCTGTGAAAGTGTCATGTGGTGAACTTCTTTACTAGGGAGAGCTAAAGGAAAATTGGTCATTTTGCGTGTATGTATTGTTGGTATGTGTAAATAGGTGAACAAGTATAATAGAAAAAGAGGTGTATTTATAGTGTTTTGAGCATGACAGAAAAGTGTTCTGTTTTTTAATATCTTTCTTTTCACATGTGCTTGCTGACAAAATGAATTGCTAAACTTACACACGCCGTTTTTACCATAAGTGGAATAAAAATATTATATAACTCAGCACCCCTCTTAAGGTAAATGTGACTTGTCTACAATGTCAACTTTTTGGCCTGAATTGTAGAATGCAAAGTAATCTTTCTGGAAGATTTGAACTCAGTTAATTTATTCAAACTGGAACAGCTTATTGTTTTTTAATAGATAAAAACAATCAATAGAGTAGAGAATCAAAGTGTACAAACATGTTTAAAGTACCATAAATCGGATGGAAACACCAGTAGATGCCATAAGAGCATAGTTTAGAGATCAGAATAGTGGAGAATATACCAATTAAGAACATATATATGCATACCAGAGCCGAACAAAGAAGGGAAATATATAGAAAACAAGTGAGTAACCCATTAAAAACTTAAAACGTTGGCTAGTTTATAGGAGAGGACGGTAGCAGTCGGTCAGGGACGCAATGTCGAGTAGAATATTAACGACCCTAAGTGATAATAGAAATCCAGAAGAGAGCACAAACATATCTTTTCAAAATTAAACTTAAAATAGGGGTTACTATACAATTATATATACTAGTAATATTCTCATTATCAGAAGCAAGCAAAAATAAATAAATTCGGAATCAAGTTTGCTGATGCCGTCCATTATATTGTTAACCGAAATATGTCTCCAATGAATTGATTTAAAGTTACTCTAATAAATGTAGATGCCATTGCTCATATGAATACTCGTTTAGTTTAACTAATTGAAAACGACTTGTATCATCATAAATAAAACATAAGGTAGTCTTATTGCATGACATTTAAAGTTGATGATAAATGGGATCCATTTAGACGCTTAAACATACGTCCTTGTGTTACTATTCGTTGGATTGGATCATGAACCTAACCCCCTTCAACTCTGTCACCTTAACCTCAATTTTCTTTTCATCTACCTTTTCTCAATAGTTTGAAACGTTTTCTCATTTTCTTGCAAAAGACAGTATATAAGAGTTATAAACTACTTATATGGTTAATATTGTAAAAGAGGAATGTAATTCACACGGGTACAACATATTAGTCAGTGATTCATTGAAGGATAAAAAGATACCCATTTGCTTACTCTATCAGATATAAAGAGGAGTGATGGTCATTGGTAATGTATTACCATTTTAAAGGGAAATAATTTAATCGGATAAATCAATCAAACGTAAATGGCTTTACATAATCAAAATGATGCGCATTTCATAGAAATCAACTGGAATGATATTAAATATATATTCCGTCAATGTGATACATTAAAAAGATCAGATTAAAATAATCTAAATGCACAAATGAAAAAGATATCTGTTTAACATATATACTATATTGATCTCTTTTACAAAATACTCCTCATTCCTTTAGCCAAAGCTCTTTATTTGCAAATATACATTAATTGGGTTATTATAGTCTGATGGTATATATCGTATTGTACATATATATTTATGTATATATCTACTAGCTCTTTCGCAATCTCTTTACATTACTGTTTGATGTAATATAACTTGCACTTTGTTGTCTTTTTAGTCCTCTTAACTTGTTTTGTGCCGATGCTGTTGGTTGCATATAGTGAGGTACTTTATTTGAGGATGAGGACTGAGTTGATACATTTCTTTGGCGCTTCTTTGGAGTAGTAGAAGCTGTTGTTGTAATTGTGCGAGGGGTGAATGTTTTTACATGTGTTTTTTGAACGGCCTTTATAGGCTCTTTTGGGCTTGGCTTTACAGGTGCTTTTGAAATTGGTTTTACAAGTGCCTTTGATATGGTTTTTAAAGGTGCTTTTAGGACAGACTTGTCCTTTGATGTTGTTGCTTTTGTGACTGGTGCCTTGTTTATCTAATAAAATGCAGATCAATCACAAATACGAGCTGTATTAATAAAATGAAATATACCTTTTTACTGATAGTGCTATTTCTGGTCACTTTAGATTGTTGTCGATCTTGAAGTACCAACTTCTTCTTCAGAGGTTTGTTTGTATATTGAGGAGGGTGCTTCTTCTGAATAGTGGTTTGCTTGGATAGTTTTCCTGCAGAAGCAGCAGTGTGGGCACGCAGTCTATCGAAAACTGACTGGTGCTTCATACGGGGAGGGTGAATAGCCTTACTTGGCTTTAGGCTTATATTCTCAGCAAATATTATTGTGTTATCATCCACAGCGTCTGCTACTAGTTGTTCTTTCTCCTCACGTGCAGTCCCCACTAAGGGCACAACCACCTGTTCAATATTGCCTGGATCATTTCTACCATATTCCACTCTTCGTTCTCCAAGTTTAACAGCTCCTTGAGCACGATTTGGAGTCACTGGTAAACGTAGTTTAAACTCTTCTTCTGTGGCTTGAAGAAACACAAGTGGATCCGGGTTACGATGGGCTTAAAGTAGAAAAGTGAGTCTTTCAGGTCTATTTTATTCTTTGAGTTAAATCTACCAAACCAATTGTCGTTTATTTCATTCTGATCTTCATTTTCGAAATTCCAAATCTTTCTTGCATCATATTCATAGTTTTCATTGGACATCCTTTCAGCTTTACAACATGAACAGAATGAGATTAAGAGAAGAAGAAAAAAAGACAAAATTTTATTTAATTTCGGTGTTTTATTTCAAATTTATGATAATAAAATGTTTATTTTGTCATGAATCTTTAAAGTAAGGTTTTCAATCTTTTTATCCTTTTCAATATCGCCATATCTCTCCAAAAAGTCAGAATATCTCAACACTTTAACATTCTTTTCATTACTGCGGCACACTTGTAAATAAAGCTCCCTTGTCTGTTCAAAATTAGTAGGAAATAGCACATCAAACCATCCTGGCGCCATCTGATAAGTAGAACAAGGTACCAGCATTCCCTTATAGCCTGCTTGTACTAAGGGTGCATTGATACCTTCAATAACACCTGGTACAGTGTGGTAATCACTTAATACAAGACGATGACGAGGGAAATAAGTACTTAGTGTTTGCATAAACTGGAAGAATCGAGTTGGGATGAATTCTGGATATGAGAGATCTTGATCTTTGAGTATTTGTAATATTTTGTGCCAGTAGAGTGTACGGGATGGTATAGAAACGGGTCGTGTCTTTTTTCTAGTTGCTAGAAAACGGGATATAACTGAATCCTTCATTGGTTCGTATAGTTCCTCCATATCTCCTTTACCATCAATGGATACAATAGCTTGGTATGGTAGCTTTGTCTTTGGATCATACCTTATTTTATCATGAGGGAAGTGATTCTTTTTATAGTAATAGCAATATGATAAATACCAAGAAAACATGTATATTATAAATAATACTTACAACAGCTTCTATTCCCAAAAAGAAACACTGATCCAACACGGGTGTATTCCACTGTAATATATCTTGTTGAATGATTTCGATACAATGGTGTTTCTGCTGTTCTTTCCATAGCGCTTTATTAGGGAATGGTTCAATCAAATTATATCTTGTTCGTTTATACACATGAGGCTCATGCTGCTGAATATAATCCAATATTGTGGTCATTAGCCGTTTATTACCACCGCCCATTTCATACACAATCAAATCTCGGTGCGGATAAAGATTTAATTTATATTCAGAAACCATGTATTTGGCAATCGCATGACCATACCAGGGCTTTACCATTTCGGTCAGACGATATTTGATTTGTTTAAGGTCGCGAACACCTTGCTGTTTTGAGAGTAGCGAAATTACTTCATCACCAACACGATCATCTACGACGACATGTCCTCCCAAGGACTGCTTTGAACGGAAACCATAGTTCGGGTTATAGAGCGAGTCTTCTATAAAGTCACGGACCAGCATTTTTGTGCGTACAGGCGGCAGTAGGTTATTCTGGAGCTGTTTTGCTGTCTTGTAAGGATAGTTTGAGTGTTCATTGGGATCTCGTTTCTCACCTGATAGAAAGGAAGTGAAGAAATCCGGCCGACCCGATCTTTCGTCTAGAACGGGTAAAGTTGTAGAAATATATCTTTGTTGCTGCTTATATCGTAACAAGTAGACGACACGTCTTGTTGTAAACATAATAATAGTAATAAAAAAAGTGAATTAGTAAACAATGGCTTGAGAGAGAATTAAAGTGAAAAACAGATTGTATTTTAATTTCCCGGCCAATCACAGCCAAGAGTTTGGAAGCGAGTTTGTAGATGGTACGTTGCTGTTCTATTTTTCATGCTAAGAGTTTATCTATTCTCATACAAAAATATGGAATAACTGTTTTATTTTTGACTTGAAGATTTAGTATAGGACAAATCGATGGTTATTATGCATTTTCTACTAAGAAACAAGGATACAAAACTAACTCTATTTTATAGCCTATAAATGAACGACGCTTTGCTATTTTAAAAAGTATATCTATATATATATTATTAGAGTTCAAAACGTAGGCGATTGATATGATATTTAAGAAATATAAAGTATCTAAGCATCTACTTTAAGTATGACTAATGTCAAAAGTTGAAACGAAATCAGGTCTTATGTGTGTAAGTTTAATTGGTAAAAACAACCAATAATATCATGTCGGATATTAAATATATAAAGTCTATATAAAAAGACAACCTGGGGTAGAACATTTTATATAATCATTTTTTGTTCCTTTTCTCATCTATCACAATGGTAAAATAATTAAAAAAAAAA
>MU622301.1:99349-110050 GCA_025399235.1 Backusella circina FSU 941
GAATCAATCTAGAAGTTCCATAGCTTTGTAGCGAAATGTATTTTATAAGCGAAATAATACAAAAGAGAAATGGAAAAAAAGAAAATTTTCTGATTTTAGCTGATCCATTTCTCATTTTGAAAGTAAAAAGTACAGTAAGAGAGAAAATGAGTAATGTATTACACATCTATTTTCTTTTAAAAAAAAACTCGTCTAAAAGTGAACGCCTTGGATCTGGAAAACAATCGCCGGTTCAATATTTTATCCAAAAAAGATTGTGCCAAGGCATGAATTAATGCTTTCGCTTCTTTCATTTTCTTTTTATTATTTTTTTTTAAAGAATGTCAGAGAAATCAAATGATAAACCCACTAGATTATTAGTTGTATCTAATAGATTACCTGTTACTGTGACAAAAGATGCAAAGACACAGGAATATAGCTTTCAAATGAGTTCGGGTGGACTTGTAGCTGCTTTGAGTGGTTTAAAGAAAGAAATGTCCTTTACTTGGATTGGATGGCCAGGTATGCCTTATATGCATATTACAGATACGGTTAGAAAAAGTTAACAATACATACATAGGTTGGGATGTACCTGTCGAGGATCAAATAGAAGTAAAGGACAGATTGTGGAAAGAAACCTCAACAGTACCCGTTTTTGTAGACCAAGAAAATGCAGATCTTCATTATAATGGCTTTTCCAACAGGTATAGAACCACAAATATATTTTTATCAAAGTAAATTCTAAATATATAAATAGTATCTTATGGCCACTCTTCCACTATCATCCTGGGGATATTTCATTTAATGAAGATTGGTGGAAGGGATATAAGAATGTGAATGAAATGTTTGCGGACGCCATCATCAAGGTTGTGGAAGATGGCGATCTTGTTTGGGTGCAGGATTACCATTTAATGCTATTACCTTCACTATTACGTAAAAAGACCCAGAAGGATATCAAAATTGGATGGTTCTTACATACTCCTTTTCCAAGCAGTGAAATATACCGGTAACTATATACAGTGAAAGATCAACTATTTTTGCGACTAAAATCATGTATATTAACCACAGTATTTTACCTGTACGTAAAGAGGTTTTGCTCGGTGTTCTTGAATGCGATTTGTTGGGTTTCCACACTTACGATTATGCACGTCATTTTCTCTCATCTTGTACTCGTATCCTTGGACTTTCTACCATGCCAAATGGTGTCGAGTTTGAAGGACGCTATGTTCAAGTGGGCACGTTTCCCATTGGTATCGATCCGACCAAGTTTACAGATGCATTAGTCACTGACAGTATTCAGGATCGCATACGCCAGATAAAGTCCAGGTTCGGGGATTGTAAATTAATTGTTGGTATCGATCGTTTGGATTATATCAAGGGTGTGCCACAAAAAATCCATGCAATGGAAGTATTTCTAAGTCAGCATCCGGAATGGGTTGGTAAGGTTGTTCTCATTCAATTGGCTATTCCTTCCCGTGAAGATGTCGAAGAGTACCAAAGTTTAAGAAGTACAATCAACGAATTGGTTGGAAGAATCAATGGTGAATATGGTAAGTGTGCGAATGGAAACAATGCAACCTCTGTATGCGTGTTTTTTTTTTCCTACAAGCTAGTTTCTCACCTCTTTCTATTCCCTTCTTTTCTATAATAAAAATGAAAAAGGTACTATTGAATTTGTTCCTATTCATTTCATGCACAAGTCATTACCATTTCCCGAACTTGTCGCACTTTATGCTGCGTCTGATGTCTGTCTAGTCACTTCGACACGTGACGGCATGAACCTTGTATCTTATGAATATATTGCTTCTCAAGTAAAGAAACATGGTGTCTTGATTCTATCTGAATTTGCAGGTGCAGCTCAATCATTAAATGGTTCGCTTATTGTTAACCCTTGGAATACTGAAGAGGTAGCAGATGCCATTTACGAGGCAGTCACTATGACGGACGATATGAAACAAGCGAATCATAAGAAACTGTATCGCTATATAACGAAATACACTGCTGCGTATTGGGGTTTAAGCTTTGTGAATGAATTACGTGTAAGTGTTTAGCTCTGTTTGCTATCATCATTTTCTCTTAAACTGTTTAACCTTCGATGTTTCCTAATTCCATTTTTTTTTTTCACGCTATACATATATATATAGAGAGTATCCAAAGAAGCAGGCTATCGCAACACACTACCTGAGCTTGACATTGACACACTAGTGGAACGTGCGAAGAGTTGTGATAAACCCAGACTTTATCTATTTGATTACGACGGTACACTCACAACAACCCACAAGCTACCTCAATTCGGCAAGCCAGCCAACGGTATCTTGAAGTGCTTGAAAGGACTTCAAGAGAATCCAAACAATTCGGTCTATATTCTATCCGGTCGATCACGAAAGCATCTAGAAGAATGGTTTGGCTGTACCGGTGTTGGCCTCTCTGCGGAACATGGCTGCTTCTATAAACACCCCAAAGGTACCAAAGTTGAATCATCGTCAGGACATAAAATAGATGACAGTGATTGGTATTGCCTAGTTGATGAAGTCGATCAGTCATGGAAGAAGACGATTCTACCATTGTTCCAATATTATACAGAACGTACTCCTGGCTCCTTTATTGAAGAAAAGGAAATTAACTTGACCTGGCATTATCGTGAATGTGACATTGAGTTTGGTAGCTGGCAGGCTACTGAGCTTCAAGTCAATTTAGAGAAGCTGTTGAGCCATATGGCTCTTTCGGTATGTTCATATTTATTTATATGGAAATGATCGATATTGATTTTTTATTTTTTATTTAGATTGTGATTGGCAACAAGACTTTAGAAGTTCATCCTTCTTCTATTGATAAAGCAACAGCTGCAAGGGCCATCATAACAGATTTAGGTGTAGACAAATTCGGATTGGTTGTCTATGTTGGTAATGGAAAACCCGACGAAGTTGTATTTAGCTATCTTGAAGAATTTCCTGGAGCTGTCACTTGTACTGTTGGAAAGAAGCAAACCGAAGCAAAGACTTACCTTCCTGGTGTATCTGATGCTGTTTCGTTGTTGCAAAAGTTGGGAAGCATCTGAAAATAGCATATATATATATACTTTTTTTTTTTTTTTTTACATTAAACATAAAGAATGCATTGTATTATATTAAATAGTGTGGTATCATTTTATTTATCAAGATGAATGGGTCAAGCGATGGATAGATCCTTTTGGCAAACTACTAAACAATTCATGTATTTCAGCCTGATCATTACAATGATCGATCAGTTCTTGTGTTGGTAAAGATTGCATCAATTTCAAACTGTCGCCTTGACTGTATTCAGAAGCCCAAGCAATGTGAGCACCCACTATGTTGTATTCGTATAATTGATCAGCTAAAGTTAAGAAGTCTTGATAAGAAAGTTGTTCAAAGGCATTCCATAAAACTGTTTGCGATGAATAGACATTTTGTGATAATTCCGAAATGAGTGTAGGAATGACATGATCGTGCTCATCGTTTTGATCTCTAGTGTCGTTTTTTGATCTCGCCAAGTTAATTAAAGACTGAAATCGATTGCTGCTTCCTCCCTTCTTATTACTAACAGTTGAGCAGCCCGAACCTGTAAAGCAACCTCCACAAGAGTGACAGCTCATATTTATTTATTAATATAAGAAATGGATGATATAAAAAAAAAAAGGCGAGAAAAATCCAAAAAAAGGGAAAAAAGTACAAGCCACTTCAAGTCATGCGCATTGGCTCATCCGCTTCACTATCATAGGGAGTAACATCAAGATCATATTCTACTTGGTTCGATAACCTATCTTCATCACTCTGTTCCAAAAAAGAAGGTATCTGACGAGGTATCTGTTGTACACTGGCGGTTGGAGTACTACGAATATACTCAACCTCACCCATATTGTTTTGCTTGATTTCTTCGTTCTTTTCTTCATCTACAATATATAGCAACTCTTTATCATCTGCAAAATTAACAACTTGGTCTGCTAAGCTACACAATCGACCGCACTCTTTACTCGTAATTGTATCTATTCCACGACAACGTGTGTAATGTGCTCCTTTTGCGGGTAGTATTTGTTCGATGCGCCTTTTCATTTCTAATGGGTCAATGGCTGTTGGATTACTCACCAGTCGCACTATACCTTCTGCAAAGTTCTTCACTACCGTGTCTACTTGGCTACCAAGAAAATCAGCACATTCAGACACGAGCTGGTCAAAGGCTAGCTTAGCACGTTCGTCCTTTAAACCAGTGTCAGATGATGCTATATGAGCTGTGGATATGCTTGAACGACGTGGTTGAACAGTATGAGGTGCACTGCTGCTACCGATGTTTAATGAAGTTAAATGAGCTATTTAAAAATCTATATTTACCTCGGTTGAATATAGGAAGAAGTATAATCTGTCCATTTTTCACCAGGAGCTCTTATTTCAGTATTCATTTTGTCTTATTTGTGGGAAAGAAAACAGAAATAAATAAATGACGTTTCCTATTGCATAAAAAAGAATTTATTATATTTAAAACTCCTTGTTTCAAATTTCTATTTTTCATTTATTTATAGTGTGGCGTAATATGGGAAACTTTACACCAAAAAGAAAGAAGTACTGAACCATCTCACCTAGAGATTTTCCAAAGCAAAGACACCATTATTTGTAAAAAGTTGTACTCTCCTTCTAATATCAAATCCATGTCTTACTTCAGCCTCGCAGTATCCATACTTTTGTAAAAGCTTAAATCAAGTAGTTGAAGATATTTAATCTGATATACACAAGCAGCATAGTGTATTCATCAGGGAGCACTCTAGTATGTATGTTTTTTTTGGACTAAAATTGTAAATCTGATATTGAAGTTTAATTTGATCATAATAATCAATGCTAAAACAATTGTTGAAAATGCTGATGACAGAAAATTGACTAAAAAGGGAGACTAAGGTGAGAGGACTAAAAGGAACTAAGTTCATGATCCAAATCAATAACACAAGGGCATATGTTTAAGCGTCTAAACGGACCCCATCTATCGCCAACTTTAATTATCATGCAATAAGACTGCCTTATACTATATTTAAGATGATGCAAAGCGTTTTTATTTTAATAAAATGAACAAGCTACCATATAAGCTATAGCATCTACATTTATTCGAGTAACTTTAAATCAATTCATTGGAGATATATTTCAGCTAACAATGGTAACAATGAACTTGATTCCGAAGTTTCTTTTAATTCCTTCTGCTAACGAGGACATTACTGGTATTTATCATTGTGTACTAGCCCTATTTTAAGTTTAAAATGGACAAGTTATGCTTGTGCTCTCTTCTGGCTTCCTCTTACCACCTGGGGTCATTCATATTCTACTCGAACTTACGTTCCTGGTCGGCTGTTGTCGTCCTCTTCCATAGAATATCCGACGTCGTACACTTTTATAACTTCATCAATGGGTTACTCACTTTTTTTTTTCATATATTTCAAATTTTCTTGATTTCGCGCTGGTATATATTCGTTTATTCTAATCTCTATGCTATTCTCTTGTGGCTTCTACCAGTGCTTCCTTCTGATTCATGTCATTGAAAACATGCTTTGGTTCTCTACTCTATTGATTATCTTTATTTATACAATTATTATCTGTTCTCAATAATTCTCCTTATTTTTCTCAATTATTATTTATTTTTTCTCATTAATTATTCCCCTTTTTCTCATTGATTTGTAATTTTTTCTCAATTTTTTGAAAAAAACAGTACAGTAAACAATAGCGCATTTAACATTCAAAATAAAGTAAACATAGATAGACAAGGGATGTCAGTAAGAAGAATAATAATTGTACTAATCTCTGTGATGAAGACATTTATTTGTTACCTTCAAATTGTTTGTTCATGCAAAAATTAATCTGGATAATTGACACCCGATTCCTATTGGCTCGTCTTGAGAATGATCCAACGATCTTTTTCTTTCATTCACAAAAAAAAACACCATTCGAAAACCCCCGTCTAGCTCCAAAGATCAATATCTCCTGGATAAGATAAATTTTGAAAGAAAGAGAAATTTTAAAAGAGAATACAAAAGATAAAATAAGCGAGTTAAAGGCTACTATATTGAAGAAATGTACTTTTGTTGAAATAAAATACATTTATTCCAATGATTTGTAGATTTTAAAGGGCAAATCATCTTACAAAAGAAAAACGAACAAGTAATAATATAGAAAAGCAGGATTTATACACTAACAAATAAATAGGATTAACAGGATAAGTATTATGTACAACCTATTTTTCTGTTTTTCAATAGGGTTGCATTATCGATATTAAGCTGAAAGCCATTAAAAGCTTTACTTTCAACAAGAGGTTTATCTCTTGGATTCATTGCTTGCCGATACTGATTGGAGGCAACACCTCGACTATCCTGGGCTAGTTTTCTTGCGATTGGTAAATTAGGGGTTTGCTGGGTCATCGGCACAGGCACCGTTTTTTTAAATGTTGTAGTTGTTACCGTTGTAGTAGTAGTAGTAGTAGTTATTGCTGTTGCTGTAAAATTATCTTGTTTTTGTTCCTCTAGCCCGTCCTGCTGCTGATAGTATTTTTCGCGTTTCTGTCTCTCCTTCTCCAAGTATTGCTCTTCTTCCATTCTTTGAACTGCATAGGTTATATCGAATACTTCTCGAAGTGCAGCTGCTTCAGGTGTAGAATAAACAGTGCTATCGTCATTTCGACATAGATTTTTATCTGTTTCTGGTGGAGTAAGAAGTGCATCTTGAGGTGTTTGAACAACCATTTTGGACTCCTTATTTGTTAGCACAGGCTCTCTAGAGCCTTTATTCTTTAGAGCAAGAAGCATAGAGTCATCTCTAATAAAGGGCTCCTCCTTTATCCAAGGATGGTTTAAGAGCTGCTCGATGGTATATCTCTTCTTTGCGTCAACACAGAGCAAATGTGAAATGAGGTCTTTTACAGAGTCGCTGATTGGATCCCACCAAGGGCTGAGGAAACTAAACTGGCCCCGTGATACCTTTTCATACAATGCAGTAATGGATTCATCGTAGAACGGAGGAAATCCGCAAAGTATGGTATAAAGTACACACCCAATAGCCCACATGTCAACTGATTTGGAGTAATGTTGATCACAAACGATCTCAGGGGCTGTATAGCCTACCGTGCCACAGGGAGTGAAGGTTGAGCTGTCCCATATGACCTTTGATAACCCAAAATCGGCTAGTTTTACTGTTCCAATGCCTCCACCTCCGATTCCTTTGACAAATTCACCTTCATCTTCCTTATTCTCGTTATCGGTTGGTCGTCGTATACGTTTCTTGGAAGGGATAATAGGAATAGCATCGAATAGAATGTTTTCTGGTTTAATGTCTCTATATATAATCACGAATTGAAAATGTGGTAAAATGAATGGAAATAGTAATAATGACAGAAAAAAAAAAAAAAAGTTAAAGTTTTGCTTATTTTTCATAAATGATGAATGACTATTACCTGTGAACCACCCCTTTTTCTAGGTGGAGATGTCTGACCGCCAAAGCAACCTGAGTAATAACGTGACGAGCAAGATTTTCGCTAAAATATGTCATTTTCACTATCTGATGAAATAGTTCACCTCCTTCACATAATTCTAAAATCAAAAAGTAATTTTCTTCGGATTCGTGAAAATGAGTCAGCTGGACTATGTTTGGATGCTTGATGTTGCTCATGATTTGAACCTCCTTTAATATATTGGCACGCTACATGAAATAGAATTTTTGCGTATAATGTAAGCATTAGACATTTACCATACTATGATATCATCATGTTATCATTTACCTCTGTGGCTCTTGGTTTTCTCTTAATACTCGAATGTAAATGACGTTGTGTCTTCTATATGTGTAAATTATATTTATTAAAAAAGGAAATATTAATTTTTTTTTAATACAGTTTGTTTTTTTATTTATCTGTTTTGAATAATGGTAGAAAAAAAATATGAGAGAGATTTACCTTGTCAGATACAGATTTCTGTGCTACTTTGATCGCCAATTTCTTGCCAGTTTCTGAATCACATGCTAAATAAACGTTTGAAAAGGCTCCACTAAGTTTTGAAAAAGAATACAAGAGGATGAGCGAAATATTTTTTTTTTTTTTTAAAAAAAAAAAAAATAATCAAAAAGATACTTTACTCTCCCAGTTTTTTTATCAACTCAAATCTCTCTAAACCTGGATAAGATGGAATTTGGCTCTTCCTTCTCTTGTCTTGTTCAACCACTAACTTTGCTATCTTGTCAGCATTTGAGCTTCTTTGCTCCTGTTGCTGCACCTGTTGTTGGTTATTATCGCTGAGAGTGACACTGTCGGATGAACCGGTTTGTACCAATTTCTCGGCCTTTTGAACGCTATTATTAGAAGCAGCGTTGATTGTATGAACTGGGCCAGTTACACTTTTTGCTTTGCTCACGACGGCGACTTTTGGTTGACGCCCAAAGCGGCTAGATGAAAAAGTCTTCTTCTTTTGACGCTCTTTTCGCTGGCGAAATAGCTCTTTAATATGTGCAAACATTGGATTTCAATAACAAGAAAAATGGTAGTGATTATAGTAATAATAACCGTGAAGAATAAGCGGCTTACACTAATGTAAGCACTAGGGTTGGGACAACAACAGGAGCTCTTGCTTGAGCTTATACCACAGAGAATGGGGCAGAGACTCCTTCAGGAAAGGTTGCTAAAACAGTAGGGGTAACCATTCCGGTTCTAACTCGCACTCCCATTCCTATAATGGTAGCAACGAGTGAGGTCTTGACAACCGAAGCGGTACTTCCGACGACTTCTAAACCGGTTCTGACCATAGAGACGACTTCAATAGTTGAACTCTAGGTAGTTCGGAGAACTATGACTTTGGTAGAAGTTCAGGTAGTTCTTCTGGTTGGTGTAGCAGTGACAGCTCTTACGAACCCGAAGAAAGCCACAACCAAGACTCTAGAGACGAGTCTAGTACCTTTCATTCATCTCTTTTTTTATTTTCTTACCCTCTCCTCTCTTTTTTTTTGCCCTTTTTAGAAATAATAATAATAATAATAAGAAGTTTACTTAATTGAATTGGAGAAAGTTAATCCACTACGAAAGACCGTGAACCTAAGAGGGTACTCGGCACAGTGACCACGACTACAGGGGTGAGGAATACGACGATTGGAACTTCGAAAACGGAAGGGACTACTCTTCCAGTAACAATTCCGACAGTCTCTGTTGAACCTGTTCTTCCAGCCGAAGATTAAAAGTAAAATAATTAGTTATGTTTTCTGTATTAGCCCTTTTTTTTTTTATGTTTGTTTTTTTCTCTCTCTCGCGAAATCTTAAATTTATAATATATAATAAAAAAAAAAGAAAGTAGGAACTTCAAGAGGTGAAAAAAAATATTATGTAGGGAATGTTTTTTGTATGTGCAGTACATTTATTTTTTTTTTCTCAAATTTTTTGAAGCCTTCGACAAGCCTAACACCATCCTAGTAAATACGTAGTAACGTTGAAAAAATTATTGGAAGAAGTTGAGCCAAAAAAAAAAAGAAAAAAACAACTCCTACCTTCGCGATAAATATGCGATTACCAGTGGAACACTATAAACATATTTTTTTTTTTGCTTTTCCGTTAGACTATTGTATTAACTTTTACTAATACCAAACCTAAAACATAATTTTTGCTACGCCAGTTGGAATAAAATAAGGTAAGTGTTAATGGTAGTTTAGTTAAAATACGGGACTCTACAGTAGTCGTACAAAATTATTCTTTATAGTTCCTCACTTCTTTTTTCGTCCTCGATAGATTGGTTTTTATTTTTATAGTGCGAAAGTAAAACTCCATTAGTGAAAACCTTTTTACTGAGACTAAGAACTAGTCTTAAGTTTTTGAATTTTTATTGCCGATTGACTTATTTATACCGAAAAAAAAAAAAAAAAAAAAAAAAAAAAAAATTTTTTTTTTTTTTTTTTTTTTTTTTTTCGTTTTCTTTCCTTTTCTTTTGTTGTGAGAAATATAAATACCTTAACCAAAAATCTCATGTTTATATTTATGTATTTGTCTCGTTAAGGTAATAATCGTACCCTCTTTCTTTCGGTTAATGTAAATATTTTACGTATAGTAAGATAAATTCTAGTAAAGATAAGTAACCTTATGTATACATGTATTAGTAGTGACAGTTATTACTATTGTTAATAGAATAATATCAATATTTCATATGCTAGTTATTTATCAGTTGTACAACTGAGACAAGAAATGAATAATATCGCAAATTTCTTGTCTTTTTACTATTTTTCTCTTCGTGTAAAGATGGCGAGTTCTTCTTAAGAGTTAAACGTAGGTAGAATTGACCTTTCCACGAATAAAATTGAAAAATAAATAAAAAAAAAATCAAGTCTTGTATGTATATAAACATTGCTAAGTCCATATTTGTTTATTTATATCAGATATTACTACACAAGAGGCAAGAACAAAATATACATCACCATTTAGACGTGTCGCGTACTTACCTATTCTTATTTGATATGTAATTATTAACATATGTATATATTTTTTCATTACCTACTGAGATAAGTTCACACCTAGTATTCTTAATATCATCTTTTTTTTTTCATAGTGAACAGCAGTATAATAATTTTTTTTCTTCTGGTAAAAGAAATATTCCGTATGTCAAATATAAACAAATATTTTCTTTGTATGAAATAAATTTGAAAAAGAAAGAGAGAAAAGAGGAAAGTTTATAGTGAGAATAAAAAAAAAAAAATTTTTTTTTTTTTTTTCAAG
>MU622301.1:110075-148013 GCA_025399235.1 Backusella circina FSU 941
GCTCAATCTTGGCCTTACCAATGGGGATGACAAAATCGTTGGAAAGGACTTCCTCAGAGACGGGGTAAGAGACACCATATTCGAGTTCGTTCTCGAGGACAACAACAGGGTTGGGATCACGAATGGCAGCCTTCAACAAACCCTTGGCATCCTCAGAGTTCCAAGGGGAGACGACCTTGAGACCAGGAACGGAACCGTACCAGGCAGAGAAATCTTGGGAGTGCTGAGCACCAACACCAGCAGCGGCACCGTTGGGACCACGGAAGACGATGGGGCACTTTACGATACCACCAGACATGTAATGGGTCTTGGCAGCAGAGTTGACGATTTGATCAATAGCCTATATATTATGTATAAGTACACCTTTTCCTGTTCTTTTTTGCTGCTGTTGTATCTCTTACCTGCATGGCAAAGTTGAAAGTCATGAACTCACAAATAGGCTTCAAACCACTGAAAGCGGAACCGACAGCGATACCAGCAAAACCCATTTCAGTGATAGGGGTATCAATGACACGCTTGGGACCAAACTTGTCTAATAAACCCTTGGTGACCTATATCATTTTGTTGAAAAAAATGTGAGTAACCATGGACTATCATAATTAAAAAAAAATTACCCCTTGGCCCCCCCCCCCTCTCCTTTCTGCAACTCTTTTTTTTTTTTTTTTTTTTTTTTTTTTTTTTTTTTTTTTTTATATATACTTTTTTTTTTTTCTCTTCTAAATAAAAAACTCCGCTTATTTCGTCACCACCTCCTCATTTTCAATAGGACTCCACCCGAATCTACCCCAATCTTTTTTTATATTTTCCCGGATTGTCCCATAACACCCCCCCTCCAATAAACGCGATTTTATTTACCTTGTAGGCACCGTTATACTGGGCAACTTCTTCACCGAGGATATAGACAGTCTCATCTTTGACCATTTCTTCTTCGATGGCTTGGTTCAAGGCCTCACGGACAGTCATCTATAAAAAAAAAAGTATATATTAATATCGCTTGTTTGCTAGTATATTTTTTTTTTAGTTTACTTCAGTGGTTCCGTTGGAGCTGAAACGCTTTTGTGTGAGTGCAACAGCAGTTGGCTTAGCGGAAAGAGTGGCGGCACGCTTAACGGCTGAAGGAGCCATACGGTTGAGAGTGGCAAGGAAGGTCATTTTTCACCAAAGTTTATTTAAAGAAAAAACAAAACAAGAAGAAAAAGTGTGGAGTAAATAAGAAAAGGGAGAAATAAACAAAAGTCGGATTAAAAAAAAAAAAAAAAAAAAAAAAAAAAAAAAAAAAAAAAAAAAAAAAAAAAAAAAAAAAAAAAAAAACGAATTCAGTTGTCACAAATTTTCAAATTCAACAAAGGTCAAAACTCTTAAATTATTTTTTTATTTCTTAAAACGGGTGTAACGAGGTATAAAAAAGTGTATATCTTCTTGTTCGCTTTTTTAAAAAAGTAGGCGAATCGTAATTAAATAAACTATGTTTGTTTGTAATAAAGGAATGAAAGGCACTTTTCTTTAAAAGAAAAAAAAAGACGGATCCATGTTTTTTTATTATTCTATTTTATCGAAAATAGTCTTTACAGAAAAGTTTAAAACAAAAAGAACAGCTGAAATAGATTATCCATGTATTTCTTTTTCGTAGCACATTGAAAATCTGTATCACAAAGAAACGAACAATATTCTTGTCTTCCTCTCATTGATTTTTTTTTTGTGTTTAACTTGAATTAAATGAATCATTGAAAAAGAAGAAAGCTATTAAAGGAGAGTGGTTTTATCTATATCATTTCTCTTGGCTATAAAAACGCTACATAGAAGAGGATCTGAATGCACTTAACTGTTTCATTTATCGAAAAAAAAAAAAAACTAACGTAGCTTCATTTACATGTTTATGATGGTCAGTTACAAACAAATACGCTCATCTCTATCGTTTATATAATAAAGTAACGGGTTGGGTTTGTTTTTGATTGACCAGTAATAAGGGAGAATTGGGCCTTGGTCTTAATTATTTATCCTTGCACGTTTGATGGACATAAAAAGCTAAATCCAAGATCATAAAAGAGTGACAGAACACTTGGTGTTTATCCTTCTATTTTGGTGGCAACGATATACAAATAGAAAACATTTATAACTGACTACCTCTTTCTAATATTGTTTGTTAATATTTTTATTATATATATATATATATATATTTTGAAACTATTATTAACCAAGTGGATCAAAAGCATGTAGATTTATTTTAGGCTGGCTTGGTGAACTAGTATTGGAAGGAGCAGAAGTAGGCTTCAATAATCCCATGTTAGGGTTCAATGGTGCCATTGTTGTTTGAGGTGTCAATGTATTGGAGGCATACCCACGTAATGCATTATAGTTTCCTCCCATCGAGGTATTCATTGAGTTCATGGATGAGTTGATGGTATTTCTAGAATTCATTGCATTCATGGCATTCATAGAGTTATTCATAGATGAATTCGTGCTCATACTGTTCATACTATTCATACTGTTCATACTGTTCATTGTATTCATTGTATTCATTGTATTCATTGTATTCATTGTATTCATTGTCGAGCTAGTATTGTTCAAGGATAGATTGGCCATGGCGTTCATGGGAGGAGGTGTTTGAATAGGTTTTATCTGTTGTGATTGGAAGGAAGGTGGATTGGATAAAGAAGGAATAGACGTTTGTTGTTGATACATGGGAGAGGATCGATTTGGTTGTGACCAATTGTTACTGTTGTTGTTACTGTTGTTGTTGATGGTGGTGGTCGTTGCCATTGCAGGCTTTGGTGACCATCCATTGGTTGCAGTAGTAGAAGGTGTAAGTGTAGGTGTTTTCATGGTAGGTCTTGGTGCACTCGTCCATTCCAGTGTATTTGAACTACTACCAAACATATCATCATTGTCCTGGCTAACTTTAGCCGATGCCGTATTGCCCTGAACAAGGCTCTCGAATGATACCTCTGCGTCACCAATGGTAGGCTGATTCAAGACTTGAGGTGATCCAGAGGCACTAACACTACGTGTCTGATCTTCCAAGGATTTTACCTCCTTCAAATGGCTCATGTGTGCCTCTTCTACCCTATCGGTCAAGTCGTGAATGGTTTTCATAAATTTAGAGAATTGCTCAAGGTTTAATAAAGGACCAAAACTCATGCGCCATAGTTGAGGCATAATTTCAGTGGCAATGATTTCTTTGTCTGCTATTTTACCAATCTCATCATACACTGCCAAGGTGGCCAACTAGGCGTTGTAATAAAAACATTATTTCATTTTCTTTCTCTCGTTTTCAATATAGTATTACCATCACTGCAGGCTCTTTCGTTTTGATATTCCGTAAAACAGGCACCAATTTCTCTTGTATAGTGAACTTGTCTAATACCTTAATCATAGAGTGGAAACAGATCAAAGTGCTGACCTTAACTGAAAGAATAGTTGTTTGAGCGAATAAAGTCTATATATTCATGATTTAGAGATGGATGAACCAAAAGCCAGACATGCCCTTATAAAAATACCTGAACACGTGGAAAGAGTGAACTCTTCACAGCTGTGTAATCCAATGATTCCGCCAAGGAGGGAATGATACGCAAGGCTCTTTCTTGCACTACAGATGTTGTTGTTTCCAAAGCTGCATAAACCAATGGCATCACATCTAAAACAAAGACAATATGAGCCATGATGAGGAAAAAAAAAAAAAAAAAAAACTAAGGCTAAAAAAAAATCCTCTACCATCGCGAAACACCTCTCTTGGTGTCTTTTGTTGTAATACATCCAGTTTCTCCAATAAAACAATCATGTTTTGAGGAGGATCCCTTACTTGAAAGACTGGCTTTAATGCAGGTAAAACCAGGTCACAGAATTCATGCTGATTAAGTGATTGTGTGATGATAAAGATATTTGGGATGGTAAAAGGCAGTAATTGATAGTCCTTTAATTCTTCCAATAATGAGGGTAAAATCTATGATCAAACCGTTGAGTACCATTGAAATGACATGGTTCTTATTAAACCTTTACCTTTCTCTTTAACACACGCTCCGGGAACTGACTCAGCACCCTTGAAAGACCCTTCATAAACTGACCCTTCTCCTCCCTTGTCTTTTCAGGAAAACTCTCCAAAAACTTCATTGTTGAGACTAGCAGATTATCAAAATACTTTGAATTTTGAAAGTCAACAGGCGTCATACGTTGATTAGGAGTACGCGTCATTAACTGTCGAATCACAGGTTGCAAGTGAGACGGCATATTGGAAAAGGATTGTGGATTGAGAGATTTGATTTGCTTTTCGTAGGTGTGAAAACTGTTAAATGTCCTTAATAATGATTCACCCTTGTTGTGAACGGCATAAGCAAGACAACCCAAGGCAAACATATCGTTGGATTGAGTGAGATTGTTATCAATGATGAATTCAGGTGCTAATAGAAAGGAGGGAGGTCTCCAATTTGTTATCAAGTCTTCTTAACTTTCTTTATTTGCCATTTGTCTATTATTTATTAAGCTGTACCTGCATAATCCATATTGATCTGACATGCTTCGGGTAAGAAGTCATTTGTACCGTTGTTGTCATGTTCATTGGGTGTATTTCCTGCATTGAGAAATACACTGAATCCTAATCTATATATCATCTTTAGTATAGCTATTATCATGGATATTTACTGTTATTACTTTACCCTCCAATCTTCCAATCACCCTAATGATCATGAATAAGGAGATGATGTAAATCATTACACTTATCATTTATTATTTATTTTATTTACCTTGGCATTGACAAATATAGCATCTGTTGTTAAATTGTGGTGCACAACCTTGGCATCGTTTAAAAATTGTAAACCTTTACCCACTTGTAAGAGACCCTTTTGAATCTACAATGATTACATATCATCAATAAACCTCTCCTCACTATCAACCGAATTTTCCCCTTCCAAACCTCCAATTCATCCAAATCCAATCCAGGCTCTGCTGTTTCAGACGAATAACTATCTGAACTCTTGACGAGATGAGTCAAGGAACCCATCAGGGGTTCTGTTACAAACACAATCGAGGACCGCGACTCATTAACAGGCTCAACTACTTCCAAGATTGAAGGGTGTCTTAGGCGTGCAAGGTTGCCTGCCTGTTTTTTTTTTTTCATTGTTTAATGACATTGTTGTTGAGTAGAGGACCTATTTTTTTTTTTACCTCCTTTTTTAATAGTTCATAAACAGATTCAACATCCTGTCTTGAGTTTCTATCACGTTTTAAAGAGGTGTCCAAGGTTTTCTTTTCAAATACCTATTCATATAATAAAAAAGGATAAGAATAATCGATATATACGAATAATAGTAGAAACAACATACAAAGAGCGACACTTTTTTGCCTGTTGTCTTTCGAACACCTTGGTATATCTTCCACAAGCCTGCAGATGAGACCTGTTGTTTAATATCGTATCTTGAAGTGATGGAGTTGGTGACTGAATTAATAAACGAGTAAAATGCCGAACTCATTGTCGTATTTTTATTTGGTTTATAAAAAGAAAAAGAGTGTGTTTTTGGAATAATAAATGAGGCAACTTTGCCTAAAAGTCGGACCCTATTTTTAACCAATAAATATTCATTTCTTATTCTACTGTGTTAAAAATGCCAACTGGTTTAGATAAAGAGCGTTCATTCATTCTTATATGATAATCAACAGTCGTGATTATGATAAGGGAGAAAACAATCAATCCTCTTCTATTGTACACACAAAACGAACCATTTATTTATTTACCCAAGAAAAAGATGTGGAAGTCTCTTTTTCTTGATATATATTCCACATCTCCTTTTTTTTTCTTCGTTACCACTTTCACCGTAGTCACCTCTTAAGCATGTACAGTGTATAACATTGATTTACTACCAGGTAACTGTACTAAAAGCGAAGCCATTGTTTATCATCCAGATGCAAGTAATAAACACGAATAAAAATGCATAAATACATACACACGTTATAATGTTTACTATTCTTGGTGGATTTTGCGGATTTTATAAATGTACAACTTTATGCTCACTCCTCAGTCACATTTTTAGTGATATTGCCACATTATTCAAGATGAAAAAGTGTCTACAAATACCGTAAAACAGTAAAAGTTATCTTGGTTCACACCTGCAAATACTCTTTACAAGATGGTGAGTTACACTATCACTATGTGTTCACAGTTACAATGTCTTATCAATGACGTAATAATGGAATCGAGTTCATATTGATAGCAACAGTTGTCTAGTCAATAGAGAGAGAGAGATACATATAAATACGTGTTCAATCTATCAAATGTGAACAATACAAAGTAAAAGACAAATCAATGCTTTTGTATTCTCTCTCAATTGCATAAGAAAATGCCTTGCAAGTCACAATGCTTTTTTTTTTTCTGATAAAGTCATGCTTATATCTACTACTTTTTTTTGGTTTTTTTTTTTCTTTTGAAAAAACATGTATTGTTCTAATGGGCGATTTCGACATTACAAAGTCTCGTTCCTCTTTTTTTGCCAGCTTAAATAAACGTAAAATAAATAATACATAATACATAAAGTGGTCAACTTTTGCTGATAATAATAAAAAGGTAAAAGGCTTGGCTTAGACTCCGATTCCGACTCTGAGGCAGAGGATGAGAAGCGCGCCAAAGTAAACACGCATAGTAAAAAACCTGAAAGCAATACCAATTCACAAGCAACAACAGATATCAAGTCTTCTAACGGAACCAACACTCAACCCAACTTGCCACACGATGATCATTTGGCGTCATTGTCTCAGCAAGTGCAGCAAGAGGTACAACAAATACAAGAACTCAATTTAAAACAGCAGCAGTCTGGTCAGTCAATAGCACTAGAAGAAGAGGAAGATTGGTTGAAGGAAGTAACAGGAGGAGGGGAGCCAAGTAGACCGACGACAAACGCTGATTTGATGTGAGTTTAAGGTAGATAGACTTGTTGTATGTATCTATATTGATTTTTTCTCTTTTCAGAAATCTTTCATCAGATGAAGAAGAGATTGAAGCATTAGAATCCTCGGTGATGGAAGGACTTGATCCAGAACTACAAAAATTAATCAACAACAAAAGTAAAGTCGATCATACACAACCCAACAAGATTGACCTTAAAATTCAATATGTCAATGAAAATACGGTCGATGAAAAATACCGTGTCTTGGTCGAAAAGTTGATGAAACCAATCAAGATACGTGTTATGGATGTAAGGCAACAATCTATCTCTTTTGTTTTTTGTAGATGTAGTAACGATTTATTTATTTTTTTAAAAAAAAAAAAAAAGTATGAACAATTTGATAAGGTGTTGGCTGTTTTCTGTTTGAAAAAAAAGCTTAAAAAGGATGATGCATTATTGGTCTATAAAGAGGATAAGGTTTTTCTAAGAGCAACACCGTCAGGTTTAGGGATGAAGTCGAACGAAGATTATATATTACGTAAGTAAAAAAAAAAAAAGAAAAAGAAAAAAAAGAGAGAAATAGATGTATATTAAAAAATAAATAAATACTAGATGTATATCCTAGGCATGCATATGAAGCCAAGATACAAAAAGAAAAGGATGAACGTGAAGAGAGGTTCCAAAAGAGAAGAGAACAAGAGAGTATGATGGAGCGATTGTTAAGTGATGAGGCAGAGGCGCCATCATCATCAGCAGCAGTAGCAGAAGAACAGGAACAGAGGATGGTGATTATCTTGCGTGGGAAAGATGGCAAAGATGTGAATTTACGTGTTAAGCCGGTAAAGTCCCTCTGTTGTTTGTGTGTGTTTATGTATTCAACCTTTTTTATTGTTATTATAAATATAGGCCACACTTTTGAAGACATTGATTGAACATTATGCAAAGGTTTCAAATATAACAAATACACAGAATATTAGACTTCAATTTGAAGGTGAAACACTCGATAATAACCAAACTGTTGAAGACATTGGATTGGAAGAGGAAGATTTGGTGGATGTTGTCATGTAAAAATATAATATAATAATTCAAACACAGCTTTATTGCCTTTTGTTTATTTTTGTTGTTGTTATTTTAATTTCTCTTTCCTTTACTTTTATATATCTATTTTATTATCACCATGACAACGGGTGAGATACTATACTATGCCATGGTTATCTTCTTTGTTTATATATTATTCAAATTAAGAAGATTATTTAAAGCACGTAAACGCCTTTCAAAAAACCTAAGAAGTCAATTAACCTGAAAAATAACCGAAACAAGGAGAGTTCCTTTTTACATAAAATAATAATAAAAAACTTTCATCTTTTTTTTTTTTTTTTCCTGTTATAAAAAAACTATTTGTCTTTTTTGTTTATGTTTTTAAATGATGAAAGAATTTTTGATAAATTCTCAAGAACGTCCATATCCAAAGCTACTAGACGAGTATTCACATATCTTTTCTAAATTATTTGGTATTCTTTTTGAAAAGAAATGTGACTAGTCATCCTGCTCATTTTTTTTTCCCTTTAGGTTTGGCAGGTCCATCCCATACAAAAACAAATAATATGAAGGGTAATAACCCAGTCATTTATCTCGAACAACAAAAAGAGGACGAAAAGGTCTCAACTGAGATGCCTTTTATTACACTGAGGAACCGTTGTGAGTCAACGGTACCTGTCATCACACAGTCCATGGCTGAAATGGTAATCTATCTCAATATGTATATTTATCGATTTATAAGATATAAGCTTTTTTATTTTTATTTTGAAGATACGTCCCTTTATCCCAAAAAGATATCAGATTGCATCAGGCTGGTCATTGCTCTATAGTTTAGATCAACATGGTGCAAGTCTCAAAACCATGTATGAAAAGACAAGAAACTGTGCTAATCCCTGCATATTGGCAATAAGAGACTCTGATGATCAGGTAAAAAAATAATTTAGAATAATGATGCTGCATTTGCCGTTTCCGTCCTTCTCTCTTATGTTATTGGGTGTAGGTATTTGGGTGTTATTCAAGCGAAAGTTTCTCCTGTCAAACAGGTTATTATGGAACAGGTGAATGGTATCTTTTTTTCCTGCTTTTTTGTTTGTTTGTTATTATTAAAAAAAAAACTCCCCTCTGCTCGTTTAGTTTTTTATGGAAATCAGAGCCTAAATTAAAGGTGTTTCCATGGACGGGAAAAAATGATTATATGATTTTAACGGATGCCAATTCTATTGCGATTGGTGGAGGGTAAGAGTACTTGTATTATTATTTTTTTTAAAAAAAAGAAAAGAATGTATACTCATTTATTTATTTTTAATATAGTGATGGTCGATTTGGTTTATGGTTGACATCTGATCTGGAAAAAGGTTATAGTAACTCGTGTCAAACTTTTGATAACGATCATTTATCATTAGAGACTGACTTTCAATGCCTCGAGTTGGAAGTATGGGGTTTATACATCTAACAATAGTGTGATTTATGATATATGTATCTATTCCACCTGAGTATATCACTGCATTAAAAACTTGACAATGTCCTTTGAGAGGATACACTTTTTAAAGAAAAAGAAAACGTATATATCACTTTATGACAATCATTAAAAAAAAGAAATCCATTATTTTATTTCCCCATCTGGATTATAAACATATACTCTCTTTTCCCTCCCATGGAATTGATAAAATAATAATTGCTTACCAAAATAAAGATAAAAAAAAAAAGGTCCATTACATAATGGTTTCATTCTAAACTTTTGAGTTTTAAAAAAGAAAAACTTGTATATTCCGAATAAATTGATAACATTTTCAAACAGTAAAGGGATGATTTAATACACAGGTACCATTTTAGTGCCCTTTTTAGCTATAGACATGGGAGAAGGGGTGAGAATCTTATCTTTATAAAGAAGTAGATAAGCAGATCTATTTAAGTTTAGAAAAGTTTAAAAGGGAAATGACAGGGGAAAATGGATTTACATAAGCCTGACATTCATTTCATCATAAACCAATAGCCAAGTCAGCATTACTTAGTCAGCCCAACATTGAGTTTTAGATACATGTTATCTTTTTTAAAACCAAGTACATATTTAAATAATACAACTTGTGGGTGTCCTTTTTTTTTTATTTATTTATTTTTAATATCGTACCAAAAAAAAAAAATGGATCCTATTGAGCAAATGCGTCATCAAGTATGTGAAGAACTTCATGGTTCTGTCACAATCATCGGTGAGCCATAACCTCCTCTTTTTTTCTATATCTATTGTTGACTCACTTTTTTTTACATCTAAGTTTTGGGTGCCTCTGGCGACTTGGCCAAGAAAAAGACCTTTCCAGCCCTCTTTAGACTCTTCAAAAATCGTTTCCTACCCGACAACACACGCATCATTGGCTATGCGCGTACCAAAATGGATCACCTCCATTTTATTGAGCGTGTCACACAGTACATCAAAAATGGCAGCAGCGAGCTTGAAAAGTTCAAGGCCATCCTATCATATTTACCCGGCCAGTACAATGATGACAATCACTTTAGGGAATTGGACAGGGTGATTCTCGAGAGCGAGGAGGAGCGTCGTGTACCTGTGGGCAAGCGACACCGTGTGTTTTATATGGCATTACCCCCCACTGTCTTTATTGAGGTGGCAAGGGGTCTCAAAAACAATGTGTACGCGAGACAAGGGTTGAATCGTATCGTTGTTGAGAAGCCCTTTGGGGAGGATTCAGAGAGCTCGGCTCATCTTGCAAAGGAGCTGGGTGCATGCTTTACTGAAGAGGAGGTAAAAAAAAAAAAAGTGTGCATTTTGTAACACCTATATATCCTTTTTTTTAAAACATACATGTCTATGTAGACTTTCCGTATTGATCATTATCTTGGTAAAGAAATGGTAAAGAATGTCATGATGGTCCGCTTCGCCAACATTTTCTTCTCACAAATCTGGAACCGTATGTACATTGATAATGTCCAAATTACTTTCAAGGAGCCCTTTGGCACCGAGGGACGCGGTGGCTACTTTGACGAGTTTGGTATTATCCGCGACGTTATGCAAAACCATCTCCTACAGGTCCTCTCACTGATCGCCATGGAGCGACCCATCTCAACCGACGCAGAGGCTATCCGCGACGAGAAGGTCAAGGTGCTCAAATGCATCCCCGCCATTGCCTCCAACGATGCCCTCCTGGGCCAGTACGTGGCTGCCAAGGGTAAACCGGGCTATCTCGAGGATGAGACCATCAAGAACAAGGGCAGTCTCACACCAACCTTTGCCGCACTCGTGCTCTGGATTCAAAACGAGCGATGGGAAGGTGTGCCCTTTATCCTCAAGGCCGGCAAGGCCCTCAACGAAGCCAAGGTAGAGGTTCGCATCCAGTTTCGCAACGTCGCTGGTAGTCTCTACAATAGCGCGATACGCAACGAACTGGTTATGCGTGTACAGCCTGATGAGGCTGTTTATATTAAATTCAACAACAAAATGCCCGGCTTATCCTACCAGACCATTCAAACTGAGCTTGATTTGACCTATCAGCAACGTTACACCGACCTGACCATCCCAGACGCCTACGAGTCGCTCATCCTGGATGTGCTTCGAAATGACCACAGCAATTTCGTCCGTGATGATGAACTCGAGGCGGCTTGGAAGATATTTACCCCTCTGTTGCACAAGATTGATGATCATCACGAGGAGATCAAGGTGACGGAGTATAAGTATGGGTCAAGAGGTCCTGTTGAATTGGATGATTTTATTAGAAAGTACGGATATGATCGCTCCAATCGTAATTATAATTGGCCGCTTCAGAGTGTATCTCTTGAAAAGAATCAGTAAAAAAAAATTGCATTTTATCTTTTTTTTTTTTTTTTAGAAAAATAAACATTTACTTTTGTTATGAATATTTTAAAAGTTTCTCGTTTTTGTTTTTGGTAGTTTTTTTTTTCTAAAAAAAAAAAAAAAAAGCTTATCATTAGAGTTTATACCTTTAAATTCCCTTTTAGAATCATGTAAATAACAATTACTTTGTTTATAAACAAACACACAGGTTAATAAAGTCCATAGAGTTGTCATCAGCATGTTTCACATAAAATGCTGAGAATGACTTGCTACGCCTTTAAAACTTTTGGCCGCATCGCTCTCTTTTATATATGCAAAAAAAAAGTCGGGGAGTAGATATATATTTATCTTTGTTTCGGTCTCTCTGCAAAAATGGATTCCATTATCACTATGGACGTTTTTTCTTTTGAGTCAATGTCTTTGAGTTACCTCAAAACGCTGGATGACGCAAACTTTAATAACACATACCCCCTCGTGTTTCTTTTTTGAGTAACTTTTGGAGTTTTGTTTTTTTTTTCTTTCTAAAATTCAGGTACACATATTTCTCTATTTTTTTTTTCAAAAAGGGTAAGTTATTATTTTTTAAGTTCCAAAAGAAAAGGATATACTTGTCAGTTGTTATTTTTATGTATTGTTACTTTCTGTTTTCTTGATTATGATTGGAAGATAACGTGAATAGAAGAAAGAAAACAATACATTCATGCAAAAAAAAAAAATGACTTTGTAATATTAAAGTTTATGCTATTGATCGTTTATTTTTAACAGCAAAAAAAAAAGATTGTAATATATTCTTTATTTAAAATAATCAGCTGCTAAATAAAGTAATAAAAAAACAAATAGAGAAAGAGAGAAAGAGAAAACTACTAGTAAAAAGTTCCTAAATAATACAAAAAAAGGTGTAGCAAGGGTATATTATATGGAATGGAATGGGGTGTGTATGAATTTGTGAATGTCTGTGTGGGAAAAAGGAGGGGTTTTTGCATATTTCATATTTTCTTTTTTTTATATATTTATATAGCTTTTCATAATACTAATAACAAAATGCTATCTAGAAATGCCATTTGGGTTTTTCAAATTCTTGGCTTTTGCGCATATGTCGAAGTGTACGGCTATTATTACTCACGAGTGAAGCTCGAGGAGAGGGAGATCGAGGAGTAGTGGGTGAGGTAACGAGGATGGGTGGCGAGGATTGACGTGATGGTGATGGCGTTCGGGTATTTTTGGCAATAGAGGGTTTGGGTTGAGGTCGTTCTGAATCAGACATATTTCTAGGTCTTCTCATATCAGGTGTAGATGCTCTTGCTTTTAATCTTGCCAGTGCTAAATAAAAAAGGAGAGGGTTATTAAGCTTGTTTTTTTTTTTTTAAAAAAAAAAAAAGTGATACTACTTACGTCTTGTTTGTATATTCTCTGGCTTTGACTCGTTCTTTTCATTTGGAACATAATCTTTCAACACCTTTCCTGATACTTTTGATTTTTGGATCAATGCCTCTTCAGCTTGCTTTATTAAACCCTCCAACATGTTGCGTATACGGTGAAAGACTTCGTCTTGTTCTATAAGCTGTTCTTCAGTATCGATGGGTGAATCAAAAAGCAATGGCTATTTTTTTTATGTACAACAATTGGCATCATAGTAATAATATAATAAATTGATTAATATTAGCATAAGCATGTTTTTTTTTTCGTTTTTTACAAGTAAAATGTATGTGTAAACAATCTACCTCATCCACGTGTTTGTCAGAAACGGGTGTCAGGGGTCCATCATTCCTATTGAACAAAATGCAACCATCGTTTAGTCAAGTTTAATAATAATACAAAGTAAAAAAAGAACCTACACTTGTAATCGTTTTTGAAGATCTTCTATCTGTGTTGCTTGTACCTTTAGTTTTGCTTCCAAGGTCATATTCAGTGCCAATAGAGAAGCTTTTTCAATTTCAAGATCGGCAATCTAAAGTAATAAAATTAAAAAAATTGTCCAGCACACACAGGATTGTATTTATATTTTACTTTGCGATTGGCTCTAGCTTCATCTAAAGGTTGATCTTCTACACTTCCTTTATTTACAAATTCACCTTTACCGTTCATGATGATACCGTGTTTTATCTTGGCTACTACTTTCGAAGGTAAAATATCCTCCTCTTCTTCATCGTCTTCGTCATAATCATAATCATAATCGTCTGTTTCGTCTTCTTCAGTATTATCTTCTTCATCTGAATCTTGATCTTCTTGTTCGTTCTCGTCTTCATCATCTGTAAGACCGTCTATAGTATCAAGGTCGTTTTCTTCTACTTCCATTTCATCATCATCATCATCTTCATCATTTGTTTTACTAGACAAAATGCTATGGTTGGACATAAAGGTTGCCCTTGAAAGATTCGAGTTACTTCTTGGACGCTGTAAGAATCTGTGTGGGTTGACACCTACGGTATTTCCAATGGGATTTGTCTTGAAAGTAGACCAATTATTCTGAAAATAAGCAAAGTTGGCAGGACTCAAAATAGTTGGCTGAACTTTAGTGAATGAGTTATTCGAAAGAGTAGACAATGTGGAATTAGATGCTGTTGATGACGAGTGAGATGTGTCTTGAAGAGGAAATGGTGAAGAAGGACGTACAATATTTAAGGCCTTTAAGGTAGGCCGTTCTTTAACAGACATTTAAAAAAAAATAAAAAAATAAAAAATAAAAAGGTGTTTGGGTGGAGAGGGGTGGTTGAATGAATAAAAAACAAAGAAGAAGAAAAGAATCCTTTGCGGGAGAGCAAAAATATGTCTTTTTTTTCATTTTTTTTTTTTTTTTAAGATTATATTGATTTGCATTTTTATACAGTTTTTATTAGGGTTGTAACTTACTTTGAATAATCATAAAATTATATTGTTTTTTATTATTATTTCTGTACTCCATCTATTTGTGATACATACACACACAGAATTATATTTCATTCCCTTTTCACGCACTCGTTCCCTTACTCGGTGATAAGCTGTTATTTTATTAAATAAACAATATAGCATGATTTTTTTTATATATGTTATTATTAGTTTGACAGTTTTAATATTAAATTCATAACAACAATAGTTAAAAATCACTTTTTAACGCTTGCACTTTTTTATTACATTTTGGTATTCAGACCTTGTGTTCCATTTAGACAAACTGAACAATCAAAGTTATCAAGCACGAGCAAAATAATAAGAATAAGAATAATATAACATTCGGGATGACTCAAAATCGATATTTTTGTATATTTATATTTTTAAATCATGCATTTTCATTCTATTATTTATAATATAAATAGTCGCCTCTCATGCATCGCCATAGCAACCAGCACAAATCTAGGTTGCATAGCAACAACAAATTGCTTCTGACTTTCAAAAACCATTGACTTGTGTCAATTCTATTTTTCCATACACTAAAATGAGAAACTCAAAAAAGTCTGATGTTATTGGGAAAAAAAAAAAGGAATATAGTTGGAATTCATAAAGAGAAAAGTAAATGATGATAATAGTATAGAAAAGGAATATAAATATACTCTTTTTATATAATTATTCTGCTATTCAAACAAGGTCGAACTATTATAGAAAGTGTCACCTCGTATTCTCATGCTAGTGCCTATTTTGCTTTCATATTTAATAAAATTTACTCTTTTTTTTTTGTATGGAGTATTTGTTTTATCGTTTCTTTTTTTTTAAATTTAGTACACTATGATTCATATTCCAAGTTGGAACTTATTTTACCAAAGAGAGAGAGAGAAAAATCGTTCGTTTCTGAAATCAAGGTCAACTTGGGTGATTTCTAGCCTTGTCCTACATTCACTCTTTTGAATCCGACGAGTGAGTGCTACTTGGTGTGCAACTCAATCGTGTCACCCGTGATTCCGTTGCCTCCGGTCAATCCTTTGAAAATGGGGCATGATGTAATTCCATTGGATTGGTTTAAATATCATACACAGCTACCTTCCTGTTTGAATCATAATGTTAAAATTCATGCTTAAATGTTAAAAGCTATCACATGATTTGTCAAGTTCACCTACTTTATTTATCCTTCTGTTTTGACATTTAGTATGCATAGTAAATAAATAAATTACAGATAAACAAACCAACATAGCTAGCATACTATTTGCTTACTTTATTCATATATCTATACAATACTTGAATATGAATGACTTGTAGAAACACAAAAAGTGCTCCAATGTTGTTTACATATTGAATACAGAATGTCAGTGTTTAGCTAGTAGCCTCCGCAAAAAAAGGAAAAGAAAAACAAACAATAATAATAAGACCTGCTTTCATAATGATGATGATGATAGTAAACAATAAGCATTTAATCCACTGGATGCTTTATATTAAATAAAGTTTTTGTTTTATTATATATAAAAAAAAAATGATCGAGGAAAAAGGAATCAATAGGAGATCAAATATGATGTTTTTTTTTAACATCACTGTTCCCTTTCTTTTTTTTCATGCATTATCAGGTTTACTCCATTTAGAAATAACCATCATTTTCTTTTTTGAAAAAAAACACAGTATACTCTTATTTATAGAAAAAGAAAATAAAGGCAATACAAAACACTTTGGCAACCTTTATAAATACAAGTATATTCACTGTTTGATCATACTAACAGTACTACTATTAATACTAATAATAATAGTCTCTGGAGAGAAATAGTTAAAAATAGCTGCCATATATTGTTGTTATTGTTGTAGTAGTTTCATTTTATTATATTTAAAGAACCTCAAAATAGGCAAAGTTATTAAATATATATCTATGATAGCTCCTTGTATTGTAAGAATAGGAACTAAGAATTGAAAACTATTCAATAAAAGGGTAACGCAAAGTTATTTTTTCCCCACATTGGTTGTGATCACTAAAGCGAGTATGAAATCTCTCACTGTGATCTACAATTCTGTCTTTTGTTTTATTTTATCATTTTATTTCTCGGTTATTTTTTTCTCTCTCATTATTTGAATTCATTTTCTTTCTTGTTCCATTCCTGCAATATTAAACTGACAAAAAACAAAACATTAAATTATGTCCATCACAATATAAAATTAAAAATTCAAAAATTATTATTTTTAGTAGTTACTAAATTACTAAATTGGTCATCTTGTTACTATAAATAGAAGCATTATTTTGTTGAGAGAGATTTTCACCCATCGACGTCTTGACCCATTTCACACCCTCGTTATTGTTTATAACACCTTCTCTTTCATCTGTTTTGGAATCATCCTGACTCATTTTCTGTGTTCCTGGATTCCACGTGATCTTTATTCATATTACAGGCACTAAAGTCCATTCTCACTATCTCTCTCTCTCTCTCTCTTTTCATTTTCATTTTTTTCTTTTCTGAATTTACTCATTTTGCCATTTCGAAATATATAATTAATTAATTAATTAATTGAATAAAGAAAAACAAAATTCAAATGGCAAAGAGTAAGCTCATTAAATTACCCATCGAATTAGTCTTGAAAATTGCTGAATATTTAGAGTTCCCTGATATTTGGTACATGGGTACCTGCTCGCGCCAAACGAGATTCTTCTCACGGCACGTTATACTCTATAAATATCACTTTGACCTCGCAAAACCCACCATCATTAGCTCATTTACAATACTCATTCATGGTGCCATTGCCTATTTGGGTCGATACGCTATTACCGACAACCATATGGAAGGTTCGGTATTGCAGTCCGTATCCAATTATCTAACAGTGGCCCTTTACGACGGTACACCTGTACATGAGTTAGAATACCTGCTTGATAAATCATTAGGTATCCTTGTCGATCATTGTTTATTTGATCCCACGCTACGACACCCCTTGATTTGCTCATCCTATTTACCAAAGGAAACCGGTGTTGTTTTGGTGGATGCAGCTGCCACGCTCCATTCCAATCTGACAGCGCTCTTTGACTCTGCTGGTGAGTTGCACCATACACTATTAATGAAGCATGTTTATCGTCTCTTGCTTCGGATCAAGGAGGATTACCATGCAAATCCCTTTGCCATCCACATGCATCGTGATTTCTGTTCCTTTATCCAGTTACTGTGTGCGTTGCTCAAAAATGAATTGCTCATTCCAGCGGATATCGATGAATTGATTCTCCCTATTCAGTCCTTCTTTATCACGAGAGGTGCTGATATTCTTGTGTTTTCTGTGAAAAGTAAAGATCCTGCTTATTGGAGTCGGTGGCTTGAAGAGACTAAACTAAGGCATCAGACAATGAGCCAATTGCTAAGGGCTTTAAAGTATCAACATCCAACTCAATACCTTCGTTCCTTGATCCATGAGACAACTGCTCTATTGGCGCAGTTCTCGGAAACGGCACTTTTATTATTTTAATCACTTGTATATTCATATTCATTGTTCATTTTGCTTTTTATTAATTTTACAACTTCTAACTACTACTACTTTAATCCTCATCATCATTAATAGTTTATTTATTTCAATTGAAAATGGCTTTTTTTTTATTTTTACCTTGCTCAAACTATAAGCAGTATATCAACGATGAATTGCGTAAGATACTCGCTGAGAATGATTGGCTCGTTGTATATAAAAGGTGAATTACCCACAGACTTTTTAAGAATTCAAAAAAGTACATGGCAGTTCGATTGTGACTTGTTGAAAAGGGTGTTCCTTTACACTTCGGCATTTTAAATGTAATTTTTAAGAGTATGACAGACAAACTCTTATCATTTTTTTTTAAAAAAACAAACGGGGGGTTGTTATTGACACTGCTTTCTTCACTCAAAAAAAACAATCAGCATAGAAATGAGTAATGGCAATTCAAACCAACAGGGCAGTTTAAAACAGGCTTTGGTAGCTGGTGCCTGTGCCGGAACTGCTGTTGATACTGCCTTGTTTCCTTTGGGTAAGAATACTAAAAAAAAAAATAAGGACAAAAAAAAAAGCTTATTTTTTTAAGAATGTTGAAAAAAAGTTCGAACTTAATTTTGAATCCTTCAGATACCATCAAGACAAGATTGCAGTCTCAACAGGGCTTCTTGGCCTCTGGAGGTTTTCGTGGTATTTACTCTGGTTTGCTTTCTGCTGTTATTGGAAGTGCTCCTGGTGGTATGTTGTCAAATGTTTGTTTGTTTGTTTTTTATACTCACTCACTCTCTTTGTATGGTATTTAGCATCCTTGTTTTTTGTCACCTACGAGGCCACAAAACGATTGATGAGTGCAACACTCGACAACGGTCAATATGTTCCCTTAGTTCATATGGTAGCTGCCTCTTGTGGTGAGACAGTAAAGTAGCAATGACAAAAAAAAGGGGGTATATACAAATCAAGTGTTTAATATATGATGGGTGGTTTAGGTTGCTTGTACTGTCAGAGTACCAACAGAGGTGATTAAACAGCGCATGCAAACAAAACAGTTTACAAAGACATCCGCTGCTGTATCCCATGTTCTGCGTACAGAAGGTATTTTGGGAATGTATAGAGGTTTTCTATCCACTGTTGCTCGTGAGATTCCTTTCACATGTATTCAGTTCCCCCTGTATGAATATTTCAAACGTACTTATGCTACCATGAAGGGTCGCCGTACTGAACCTTACGAGGCTGCATTGATGGGATCTTTTGCAGGTGGTATTGCTGCTGCTATCACTACACCTCTTGATGTTTGCAAAACACGCATCATGTTGTCCAACAAGGTAGACTTCTTATTTTTTATTTTTACAGTGTGTTGATATATGTATTTTGAATTTTTTAGAATCAAACAACTAAACACTATGACGGTATCATTTCCACAATGAAACGTATCACTGCTGAAGAAGGCACTCGTGTTCTCTTCTCTGGTCTCGGACCAAGAGTGATGTGGATTTCAATTGGTGGAAGTATCTTTTTGGGTGTTTATGAAAAGGCCCTCAAGACTTTTGTACAGCTCCGCATTTTAGATGATCAATTATAATTTAGTAACAATTTTAAACACACACACACACACACTCTCTCTCTCTCTCTCTCTCTCTCTCTCTCTCTCTTTCTTTCTTTCTTTCTCTACTTACACTGCACATACAGCATACTATTTGAATAATAAAATAAAAAAAAGACATTCATTGATTTTAAAATATATATATACTTTAGTTTGTGTTGGACATAAATTAGACTACTTTTATTTTGAGAATACTAAGCCATATCATTGCATCATAGCTCTTATTTTTGTCGTACCTCATGCCTGTACATAAATGTATGTATATATGCCATCATTCATTGTTATAGAGATATGTATATATATTTACAAATCAATTAATCAATCAAGCCAATTTGAATAAGAGGATAATGTTTAAACTATGTTATGACGTAGAAATGCTATCTGTAACTTATTGGTCCAAACACAGCTAAACCCATTAGCACGATGGATTGTAAATCTACGCTATTCAATGTTCCTTTTTATATTACACTATTAAAAACAGACTGTTACACATCAATTAACCTAGAGGCCCGTTCTATTTTTTCCAACTTATTAACAACTACTCTTGGCATTATTTTAAAACTATATTTTTTCTATTCGGTATTCGACAATGTCAGGTACTTGCCCAACAAAGGGTGGTTTGGGAGAAAATGGATTGTAAATGTTATATATTAAATTCAATGGCTAAATGGACATGTAGAAAAAAAAAAGGGATCATTTCATTTCTAATCTCATTTATGTAATAGTAATCCCGACTTTGATCTAAAAGATTTAATAATGGATCCAAGGTATATAAATAAAATCGAAATAAATGACACAACTTTACTTATTACTCTATTTTTTCTTTTAAAAAAGTCACTCAATGCATGTGTGGGGTTGGTTAGCCTCAGGTTTCTTGGTACTCTGTACCGTTACCATTTCATCCCACACCATCAATGAACACCTCGAACATTACATTACACCCAGAATACAGCGCCACAAGGTGAGAGTGTTGGCATATCCGAGTTTTTATGCTATTCTTGCTTGGCTTTCCTATTTGGCTTATAATTATGAGACGGTGATTATGTTTTTTGCGAGTTTTTTTGAATCGTTTGCTGTGTACAACTTGTATAGCTGTTTTCAGGCTTATTTGGAGCCGTTTCGGGAGAGACATCAGGGTGAAAAGGTGCCCATTGAGACCAAGGTCTTGGGAATTTTTAAATTGAAATTGTAAGTGTTTATTCATGCTATTTTAGCTTTTTTTCAAGTCATATGATTGAAGTTTTTATTTAAAAGAAAATCAAAATGGGGTCTCCATTTCAGAGTGATTATGGATATTCTTGTACTTCAATTCCCTATTTGGTAAGATTTACGTTACACAAATATTAAGCTTTTCATTATAATCAATCCCATTTTTCTTTTCTTTTACTAATAATCATAAAAAAATAGGAATATCATTTCGGCTGTCATTTCAATTTTTACTCAGATCAAAGGCGTCTACTGCGATGGCCAGTTTGATTTTAAAGGCGCTTATATATACCTGGTAGTGGTTCAATTTGCATCACTGTCTCTTATCCTGATGGCTCTCTTTACGTATCTCTCTGTCTATAATGATGAATGGAAGGAAGGAGGCATACCAGCTCATCAACAGTTCTGGTGTGTCAAGGCACCCATCATGATTGTATTCTATTTCGGAGATGTGTTATTAACTGCTTTGGTACACTTCAAAGTGCTTACTGATCGACCTTCAGAGAATGGTGGCACACACTGGACTGCTGAAGCGGTAAAAAACGGTTACTACGTACTACTCGTTTGCATTTGTATGTTTGTTGTCGCCATTCTGATGCAAGTCTATTTTAGTCTTGATGACAAGGAATATCTAATTGAAGAGGCAGAATACAATTATTTCGAGGCATTTACAGATAGCTTCTTGGCCTATATCCCCGAGTTTATCAAGAATCTTTTCAACTGTGGAGGTGATACTGTAGCACTTGCTAAAAAGAGAATACAACTAAAAAAGAAATCAAGACGTCTAAGTGATGATGAACATAATTTGTTGGCGCCCACAAATAACGGCGACGATGACGACTTTAGTTCTAGCCAGAGCTTTTTCCGATATTCAATGCGCTCCGATTTCGATCATAAGCTTATAAGTGATGATGATCATAGATCGTCTGGGCATTTTAATTTCAATGCTTTACCTCTAGAACCGCTTAGTATTTCCAATATCAATTATCACGATCATATTTCCATTCCCCCTCCTCCAAGGACAGATCGTACCTTGAGGCGTAAGGATGAATCTACACAGGAATCTACAACTCGTGATTCTCATTTTACTCCTCATGATTAACTAATAAAAGAAATAAAAAGAAAACAGAATGATATCATACTTCGTTAGCCCTTAAAAAAAGAAGGAATTTTAATACTCTTATCTAAAAAGAGAACAATATTGAATAGAAATTGAGCGTTTATATTTTATGATTTATACATTGTTTATCTAGATCTACTGTTTTTACCGTTCAATCAAAGTGAAATGGGGGTTAGTATGAGATTAGATATTACAAGAATAGATGCTATTTGTTTCAATGATGAATGTTTTAACAAATGACGGACTATCAATTTCATATATTTTGTTTACCGGGGAATACAACATTAAAGCTGTGTCGAAAGTATTGACACAAGGATGAGTCACGTATTTCATCTCTAAAATCAAGTGAGTAACCCATTAAATAACACTGATAAAAATAAAAAAAATTACGACACCAAAAGAGCCGGCAATAGTCGACCTGGCGGGCGGACAGGAGGCATATTTAACGACCCTAGATGGTAAAATACTTCACGGTTACGATCCATTATGCTGTTAACTGAAATCTACCTCCAATGGATTAATCTGAAGCTATTCTAATAAATTTAGATAATATAGCCTATATGATTAACATGAAACGACTTGCACCATCTTAAATAAAGCATAAGGTAGTCTTATTGCCTGACAATTAAAGTTGATGATAAATGTGATCTATTTAGATGCTTAAACTTACTCCCTTGTGTTATTATTCATTGAGTTAGATCATGAAATTAGCTCCCGTCAGCCATGTCACTTTAGTCCCCCTTTTGACTCAATTTCTTCTCATCAACCCTTTCTCATTAAATATTATCAATGATATGAAAATGTTAATCAACAATTTGAAAAATTATTCTCAATAATTTGAGATTTTTTCTCATTTTCTTGAAAAAGACAGTATTTACCAAGTGCTGAGTTCATCTGCTCAAAGACTTACTTGTCGTCATCATCATTAAAGTGACAGGCAAAAGAGATTGAATTTATAAGCAATGGTGTGACACTCCGACGGTAAATATATAAATTTAGCAAAGTTTACAGATTGTCCCGACTCATACCACTTTTTTCCTTCTTTTTTTTTTTAATTAAATCTAAAATATAATGTCAACCGATAAAGAACTCGTTCAAAGCATCCTCGGTCAAGAAGCAGAATGCCAATTTACTCGCTTCACCTCCCAGGACGCCCTTGACTTGGGTTTGTTGCTTATTGAAAATGCAAAGCCATACAACAAGGCTGTTGTTGTTGACATTACAATGGCTGGTCATCAGCTCTTCCATTACGCCATGCAAGGTACCTCTTTTGACAATGACGAATGGGTTCGTCGCAAAAAGTAAGTGCTGAATAACACAATTCTTATTATGACAGATTTGATTTATACTAACTTTTTTTTTTTATTATAGCAATACTGTTAACCGTTTCGGTCACTCTAGTTTCTATGTTGGTCGTTACATTGCTAGTCAAGGCAAGACTGTTGAAGAGAAGTACTTTGTAAGTTGATCTATTGATAATTTGTGTGCGTGTGTGTGTAAGTATTCATGTGTATATATTTAGGTGAGTGAGAAGGATTATGCTACTCATGGTGGCGCTTTCCCTTTGACCATTAAGGATGTTGGTGTTGTTGGCACCATTACTGTCTCTGGTCTGGCACAACAGGTAACATAGATAAATATGTGTGTAACAATGGATTTACTAAAACGTTGACTTGTTAATAGGATGATCACAATTTAGTTGCCAATACTATTTTACAATTTTTGAAGAAGTAAATCTATTTTACTTTTTATTTGACAATAAAGCGAGGTTATCAAATTATCCCCCGACTCCTCTGGAATACTTTTTTTTTTTTACTAAAAAAAACACTTTCTTCTATATGTACACTCAAATAAATAATAAATAAATTGACATTGCTTTTATGAACATAGTTTGCAACATCAATAACACCACTTTAATAATCCAGTCGTTGATCTTTACAATTCTTTCCAATAGTTTACGAGGCATTTAATTTTCACATTATGCCCTTTATTATATTTTCAAATCATTATAATTGAAGTAATATCAAAACTTATAAGAAATCTCATTAAATATACAACATTATCTACACCAAGAAATCTCTAGAGCAGCAATACATTCGCTAATCCAAGTTGTAAGAGACCCTCATGGCCATAGACATTATTACGCCATTCCAAAGTTCCAATGTCTACTGATCCATAAATGACACATTCCTTTAATAGATACTTACATCCAACCAATCGCAATTGACAAGAGGCGTAATTCCAAGCTAATCCATTGGTTAATACTTGTACTTTTTATCACTGTTCAAATGATGTAGAGTAACAACTTTTTTTTTTTTTTTTTGTTTCTGACACGAGGCCAAGGAAGAATCGCGACGCACAGTTATAAAATCAGTTGAAATATCAAGGAGCACAACTGCCTTCTTTCCTGTCCCCAACTACGACTACTTGTTGGCAGATAGCTAGTCGTCGTCACTAGCCACGGTTCGACACCAAGAAAAAACCACGCAAGCGCAGTGTAAGTATATATATATCTCAATAAATACATGAAATATTATCAAATTACTTGCTAATTGTATAAAAATTATAATTGATATATATCACCTGCTGAATTCACCTCTTGTCCACTTCTCTGCAATTGAATATTACTTTATATCATGTTCTTTCATGTTATGTAATTTTACCTTTATAGTTCTTTTTGCTTGGTTAAGTGTCTTCAAATTTGTTCACCATTCTATTACCCGTGCTATAAACTTCATCATATAATACATTTTGTTTGATATTCTCGTCACCTCTTCTAACTGAAATAGTAACACTCAAGATGTATTCTTGGTGAAGAATGAAGTGATTTACATATAGTATACCATTCATCTCTTCACTTCTTTTATGGTGAGCAGCGCCACATTTATATGAGCGATTTCTAGTGCTTTTCTTTTCTTTTTCCCTGCGTCATTATGTTTTTTATTGCAGGCTGAAGCTCCTGGTACCCTATCCTCTACTTGGATTGCCCATCTCTTGGAATAATAATAGGATCTATGCTCTTCCAAACAATAACATTTTACTAAAAGATAAGTTTGCATTTTATTTAGAATGATCGATATATATATACATCTACATCGTTAGTAAAGCTCATATATAAATAAAGTATAAATAAGAGTTCCAATCATTTTAAATAGAGATATATCATGTAAAATACTCATAAAAGAGCAGAATGGGTGAATGACTGGTATGATAAAATAAACAACTTCTATTAATTCATAAATGGACGATATGCAGCTGAGATAAACAATATAATCGAGAAGCATACCATCCATTCAAAATTTATTTTTTTTATCTTTAAGCACAACATTTTATCCCAGAAAGGTAAGACTAACAAAAAAGAAACGCGTATCGTACATTTGCGATGCTGTTATATGCTTAATAAAGGGAATATCTACCTATTTTTCAAGAAAAAAGAGAAAGATATATGCTATACTATGCTCAATGAGAATCAATAAACAGCTATACTAAGCAAAATACTAATTGCTTTACTTATATAAAAAAAAAAAAAGAGAGAGGGAAAGTCTATCTGCATTATTCAATCCATTGGTTAGTGGCTGGAACCAAGTGACTTTATAATACTCGTATTAATGCTATAATTCTCTCTGATTTGAAAGTATTATTGTGATTTAAAACGTTATATTCTATATACTTTACTTTCATACCTTTTTTTCTGTAATATCTTCTTAATTACTTTATATATTTCTCAAATTACTTCACATAATATTAGCTGTTTTTTATCGGTAATTTGTAACATTTATCAATTTCTTGAAATAAGCAGTATTAATATCATTTTTATGAAAAAAGTAACAATACGTTACACTTAAACTTAAACTTAGTATTAACTTACTCTAAAAAGTGCATATTGAAAGTGAACTAATATGAATAGAAAGCAGGAGATTGTAATCTAAAAAGAAAGAGAAGTTCAAATTTCGCACCAACTCACATTAGAGGAGACGACGAATTAAAAGAATGTTTGGATCTTCTGTTTCGGAAGATTAATAAATGTCTGTGACCAAATGGTTCATGGTGCCTGAATGCCCAAATGACAGAGTCGGAGTTCAGCAGAACGCACAGATCTGTTACATATGTGCTTTTGTAACTCTTAAAATAAGCTAAAGTATTTCAAGGGTTAATATACATATTTATCCATATTCATTCATAAGTATATATATGCATAATTAGATAGATAAATAGATAAACAAATAGTCTGTGGTTTCACTATGCCTTTTATCAAAAACATGCCTTTATTTGCTGACATAATATAGTGTTGATCTGTTAGAATTCATTAAGGCTGTTCTAGCCTTGAAAAAAAGCAGAAGGTTACTCAATATTATTCTATTTTTGATTTTATCCAGATACACATTACTATTAATATTATAAATGTGTGCCATTTTGATAAACAAAGCCATAATTTTTTATTATTATTATAGAAACTAACATTTTAGTTACTTTAAATAAATCGATAATCATCAAGATAAATGACATTCTATCAAATGGCAAAGAATTAGTATTTGTATCACCATTTTAGTATAACACTAGGTTTCAACCGGGATTATCAATAGCTATTTATAAACGCTGATTTAAAAGAAAGCCTTCGTTTATTTCCTGTTTTTTTTTGGCACCAAATGATGGGTCATTCTAACAATTGATATCAATAAAAGAGAAGACATTTCGGATGTTCAAAAACTTTAAGGTAATTTCAGAAACCATTGCCGTTTGAAGATAGAAAACATTTCTTAAAACTGTATGATAGAGAACATAAAGGCATTTTGCATATGTGGGAAAATAATAGTGCTACGTCTCAGCTGAGTTGACGATATAAGTACTTAATAAATGATAATACTTTTTCTATCTATTTATTTATATTTTTTTAAAGAAAAAATAGACTTTTTTTTAGCATTTAAATAGGTCGATGTTAAGATTATTTGATAACAAAAATTTCATAGGCGATGGCTCGGGTTTGTGCTACAGCTTTTATGAATTTCATTTGTTTTGAATGGCGTTTTCTTTTTCAAGTCCTAGTCATCGATTTTTGCATCGTGTTACACGTGTTCAGCCCAGTGCCTAGATAGTAAGCTGATAAGCTTGTATACCATGTTTGAACTAGAATGAAACGCCTTATATTGCTATTCTTAACTACCTGATTAGGTGGTAGGGACTGTCTAGAGTGTAACAGGATGAATTGTCACATTTCCCATTGACTGTCTTTTAAACCATAAAAAATCCTTGTTTTGTTTAAGTGAGTAAAAAGAAATATATATCACAAAGTAAAGTGAAAGAGAGAGAGAAAAGAAAAAAAAAACTGTGGGGCCAAGAATGCTATAGCTTTTATAGTTTTTTTTTGTCTCTCTCTCTCATTTGCATGTGAAAACTAGGACGGTGGAAATAATTCTACTTCTGTCCTGCCTGCAACAAATGCTTTGAAAAATCAGAAGATAACTACCCTATAGTATCTGTCATGATGATGTAACAAATGTTGTTTGGCAAAAATGTAAAAATACAAAAGAAAGGTCTGAAACGTGTCTAGGTCCAAAATAGTTTATTTGTTCTGTTACAAACGTGTAACAGATGTGTAACGTAAGCGAACAGACCAACAAAAGCAATGATTGGCTATAAACACAGGGTTAAAAGACATATTGATAAAATAGGCTTTATCTCCTCTTTTCTCACACTTTGCAGTAAATCTATGAAATCAATTCCATACAAGGTAGTCACAATATTCTCTGGGTCTTTTTAAATAGAGAAGTGGAACGAGTAAAAACAATAAAATTAAAGCTTTCTTTTCTGTTTTTAGTTTCATCCCACTCTTAAAATAAACTGATACTTCTTTTATACCTAGCCATGTCGCTTTATTCAAACCATAGTAGTAGAAAGTGTTCGCCCGAGAAATTAGATATGGAACTCGAATTTCAAGAATACTTTAATCAAGACCATTTTCCGACTTTATTCAATGATTTAAATAAACATTCTTTTCAACCCTTATCACCCCAGTCCGAAAGCTCATCATCTTATGGATCTACCTCGCCATCTGACGATAACGCGATATTGGATGTAAAGCAAAAGTTTTTAAAAAACATAAATGAAATAAATCACTTTATTAATTTTTTTTTTGTAATCAGGTCTCAATGCATGAAATTTTTTCTAATTATGTACAAATGTAAATAAAATGATTTTCAATTGGGTTCTGTAGTTTTTGTTACTCATTCTAAATTACTCATAGACCAAGTGAAATTGCAAATAATAATATTAAATCAGAAAGGTAACACATACATGCGCATCCACATGCTCCGTACTAACATTATTCTATTGTTTTGTTTTTTTTTTGTTTTTTTTCTACACTTTGTTTATGTAACTTTAGTCTCAAGATTAAAGTGCTTGGTGTTCAGAGTACAGGCGCCAAATCTCGAGTAGAAACTCAAATTAAACTTTGTGTCCAACTTGTTGCAAGTGATGGTAGAAAGGTTTCCGATTGGTCATATATCAAAGTAAAAGAGGATTTGCTTACCCGATCAAAGCTGAAAAAATCAAACCAGAAACAAGCCGATGGTTCAGTGACAACTTTAGTATCCGACGAATCAGAGATCCTTCAATTAGATGCTAAAGTTGTCTGTGCTAGCAAACCCGAGTATTCTATTCGCTCCTGCATTGGGTGTGTTAGACGAGAGGTAAACCAACCCCTATTTTTCTACCATTTTTGGTTTCATATCATTTACATTTGCCCTAATTAGAGGAAAAGATCTGAAAGAACGAAGGAAGGAAAATCAAAATCTAAGCCTTACCAGCAACAAGATCTTGAGGAGGAAAGAGACCGTATCTTGCTATTCAACTGTAACCCACTTATTAATTTTAGCTCGGGTGATGCAATTCTTCCTACACGCATTACTTGCTATTGCCGCCACCATAACGAGAAACAGGGTTTCAAGTAACTTGATAAATATCTTATCAGACTATATATATAAATACTCAATTACATATTCCTCCTTTTTAGGGTATGCTTTGCATTAAGGAACAATCGAGGTGAAACAGTTGCTACTGGTGTATCTCCTCCAATCATGATCACGGATGATCACAAGAGCTCCAAACAACAGAACAGTCGTAAACGTGCCAGAGAGCAAGATTTGGTTACAAATCATATAGAAACGCCAGCTAGCTCACGACGCGGTTCCTTATTAGCAAATGATGAAGTTATATCATTATTAGATGATGTCCAGCCAACATTTTCACAGACTCCTAAATCAGAAATAGATGAGATAATCGGGATACAATCTTTAACCAATTTTGATAACTCGCTAGGTTATTCTGATATAGTACATCTAGACGGAATACAAGTTACCAATGAATCGTGGCCCTTCAATCAGCGTAGAAAAACAAATGATGTATTTAATGATTCTAGATCCTCCTCTATTTCATCATCTTCATCATTATCAACCGCTATGTCTGACTCTTCCGTCAGTACATCGGTTCCTGGACTCACTTCAACCACCGCATCGTTAGATATTCCCACAATAGATAGTGCTATACTCAATCCACGTCTAGAACACATCGTTCCCTCCCAAGGACCAACCTATGGTGGAATAGAAGTATCTATACTAGGATCCGGGTTTTACGAGGGGTTAACATGTATGTTTGGTGAACATGCAGCAACAACTGTGTATTGGAATGAAACTACAATGGTATGCATTTTACCACCCGCTTCACATACCGGTCCAGTAGTTGTTTCTTTCAAGGAGTATCCACTCATTTTAGAAGGCCAAGATGTTGCTTTTTTTACATACTTTGATGCAAGCGATCAAGCATTGATGCAACTAGCACTCCAAGTAGTGGGTATGAAAATGACAGGCAAATTACAAGACGCAAAACAAGTTGCCATGCAAATTGTCCAAGGCAATCAAAAAACTAATACAACATTCGAGGAGCATGTTATCTCCACACTAAAAAACAGCTCTATATCGGACCAAAATATGATAATCACAAACTTTAACGGTCACTCTTTACTTCATTTTGCTGCTCTACTTAACTATACAAAGTTAGCTAAAACCTTACTTGGTATGTGTAGTGAAAAGAGAAGGCTAGTCCTTCTTCATTCACAAGATAGATGCGGTATGACCGCTCTCCATTTTGCATCCCAGTTAAACTCGTCAGAAATGGTTCGACTTCTTCTCGAATCGGGTGCCAATCCCCTTGCTATCTCTCTTTTTGGAACATCCTCAGAGGTTATCCCTAAATTTATGCATAAAAAAGCCATTCGAGATAACCTTTTATCATTAATCGAGTCACATACGCGTTTATTCTCTTCAAATTCATATAAATCACAATTAGAATCGGATGAATTAGGAATATATCTTCAAGAAAAAAACGATTCTTATTCTCATTTAGGACTGTCTACCTTAATTGGTAAAGGACCTTCTTTATGCTGTCAAGAACTGATTACTCACGCAACATCCCTATTCTATAAATATACGGTCGCATTCGGGTTCTTTTGTATTCAAGCTAGTACAACTAAATTAGTAAAACCGGCGATAGAGGCATTAACTCAAAAGAACGCTTTGTATATATAACATATCATTTATACCATCTCCATCAATAGAAAGCTTTTATCATATCTATTCCTTTACATTGTCATTTCAATAAATTTTGTTATTTTTCCTTTGCAAACTTATAGTTATGAGAAATTAAAAAGTTAATAATTACTTTAAACACAATAGTTTTTGTGTAAGGGATTCTGTGTGTAAGGGATCGAGGTATTTCCGAAACTGTACTTTTTGTATTGGAGTAAGGCGCACAATGTCTTTGTAACACATAAAATAGTATTGAAATGAAGTTTGTTTTTTAATGTTCATTTATTTTTTAAAAATGGTTGATCTAATAAGGTTATACATGTTCACAAAACCAGCTAGTTATCCTTGATCAAAAACACCTTCCATTTTACAAAAGGAACAAAGAATTGTTTTCATTAGAAGAATTCTTGATGACCTTCTCTTGTTTGTCATACACAGAATTAAGCAGTATCCGATTTACAGAGCTCCGGATGTATCCGCTTTTATTATACAAACAAACAGAAAAAACATTTTTTTAAATTGTAGATAAACACTTAAAATATTACACATTGAGGAAACACATTCAACATTGCTATATAGTTAGCATAGATATTGTTTTAACTAACTGTTTTATTAGTATGCGCCACTTTCCGTACGAGTTTTTTATGGTTTCCAAAATATATAAATAAGGTATTCCCTAGGTCTAGAATAGCCTGAATTCTAATCAAAATTTTCTTATTTTTCCCAATTAAAATATTTCAAGTTTGTTACATGTAATAAGCTTTCGCTTTTCATTTCTAATTTTGTATAAAGATATTAATACTCAAAAATAAAAGCAAAAAATAAGTGTGATTGAATTTTGGCACGCAATTCAACTAAATTTTGAAGAAGTGACCTATCCAATAGATCGTTCCAAATTGCATAAGAGCATTTTGAGGAAAATTGGGTGTTACTTTGCAATGTACCACAAACAAATCTGGGGAGAAGATGGAGTATTATCTCCAACATCAGAAGTATGCTTGATTTAGAAAAAGCTTTGGTTTTAGATTGGATCAAGTTCATGGTTATTCTTTACAAAATCATAGGACCAATGCTATTAATTATAAACTTTTTTCCATTTTTATTCCTTTTTTTAAAAGTAAAATACGGTTTATAAAACCTTTAACGTCACAAAAGTAAAACAAAAACAGTGCAGTTTAATTTTTCAAAAATAGAAATACACCTTAGTCTAATAATTTTTTCTTTCTTTCTTTGGATTAGGAGATGAATATACTTTTAAGCTTTTTTGATAGCAGTCAATTGAGTATCGATAACCGTCTTTATCTTTGAATCCAAGTTATCACGTCCCTGTACAGCCTTTTCAAATCTCTCAATGTTGGTCTTCAACTCTGGGTGGCCAATCTTTGCCAATTTGGAAAGTGCTTTGACTGCCAACAGGTATTTTTCCTGACGCAAATAAATTTCAAATCCAAGTGCGTGTACTTGGGCAGAGTCAGGGGTTAATCTTTCCAAAGGTTTCACAAACAGAAGAGCATCATCTAATGGCTTTGCAGTGTTGACATATTTTTCACCATTAGGATCTGTGTCAGCGTTCTTATCACTCTTTTGTTTGGTGGCCTCTTCCTTTGCTTTTTCTAAACAAAATATTTAGTCAGTCTATTTCCATCATGATACGTTTCTGTTGTTTCGTTTACCTTTCTTAGCTTCAGGTGCTTGCTGACCCTTAAGTGCAGCCTTACGAGCCTTGTTGCGAGCCTTTTTCTTCTCTGCTTCAGTCATATTAGTTTCATCGAATTCATCGCCGTTCTTGGGCTTGTCGGCAAGTGCCAAATAAACCTGAACAGCACCAGTAGCAGCCTTAAGATAGTAGGGGTGGGCTCTCAGCTTATCTTCCCAGCGTAAAGCATTTACGTAAGCGCGTAAAGTATATTTGCGGAGACAATAACCGTGGAAATCAAACTGATCGTCAAAGTAATCAGTGTAGAATTTGTTCAAAGCATGGAAACGCTTCAAGGACATACCATAATTCTTCTTGTTTAAGTAAGCGAGTCCCTCCTCGGTCATAAACCATTGACATTGCATATCAGCCAAGTCATTGACAGGAAGCTGATCCTTGCGAGTGAACAAGGAACATAGACGTTCAGCCTCCTCAATTTCACCCGCACGCAACATATACTTTGCACACTTTGAATTGATGAAGCGATCTTGAAGATCTAATTCACGCCCTTCATTCATGACCTTTGCAGCTTCTACAACCTTTCCAGAGTGTTTTAAAATTCTACCCTTTGTCATGTACAACTCAACTACAGTGGGAGAGTGCTGAATAGCTTTGTCAATAAATTCAAGTGCCTTTTCGTTTTGCTTGTGGAAATCATAATGTTTAGCTTGGTAATATAAAGTCCATAATAAGGCAGTAGGAGGCTCCTTAGCTAGAGGGTGATTTATTGTTTGTTAAACACGTGCAGCTTTATAGATATGTTCACTAAACTTACCTCCATCAGCAACGAAGCTACCACTCTTTTCCAAACAAGCACTATAACCCTCGACAAGTTCTCCGATAATACGCTGCTTTTCAGAATCGGCATAATATTGCTTCATGGAAGCAAACAAAGAAGGAATACCTTTTCTTAATCCGTTTTGGAGAGAAGCCTCTACTTTAACTTTGAAGGAATCACCCTCGGAGTACAATAGGATCAAATGTTCAATGGCCTTGGAACGAGGATATTGAGTGAAGAGTTCAGAAAGAAGGGCAGTGGCGTCAGCTAAGCATGAAAACATGTAAGTACTAAGTCACTAATAACACATCATGGAGTCCTCTTTTCATTCTTACCTTTCTTCAAACCCTTTAATTCCAAAAGAGCAATGATATAACTCTTGTCGTGAGGGTTCTCACTAATCAAAAGTCTATAGGCAATCTCGCTCTCTTCCTTTTTACCCACCTTGGCCAAGTATAAGGCATTTTTTTCTTTCCATGTTCTCTTATCAGTTACTTTTGATTCGATTTCATTCAAATGATCCAATGCTTCCTGATACTCGCCAGCCTCTTCTAACAAACTGTTATGATACATCAACAACTCGGACATTTCAAAGGCCGTTGAGCCAGCCTAAAGGTGCTCCAATGTTAGCGAGTTGAATTGTAAAAAGGATATCCATTTACTTACAGACACTTTGGACTCGAAGAATGTTTTCAAAACCTTTACGCCACTTTTAGGTTCATTGACCAGTTGATAAGCAACAGCTAATCCGAGCCAAAAACCAGGGTTCTGTGGTTGAGCATCTAATAACTTGGTGCGCACTTCCTAGAAGGCTTATGTCAATACATAGTTTATGTTTAAACTAATAAGACAAAGAAGAATTTACCACTAAAAGATCATAACTGCGAATCTGAGTCAAAATAAGAGCGTAATCTCTGAGAATATTGAGATCATTCTTGTTAAACTTTAAAGCATTGGCATAGCATTTAGCCGCTTCTTCATAATTTTTATCAGCGCGATACAATAAGCCATAGACGTGCCAGCCTAGCAACACAAGATAAGTATAAGAGTGAAATATTAATAGTAATAAACAGATACTTTACAGATATGAGACTTCAAATCTTTCAAAAGGCCTTTCTTGACAAATTCATAACCTTCTTCCTTCTTTTCAAGATTATTCAAAAACAAACCCTTCATGGCCAAGGTTTCTATGTTTTATTTTATTAAAAGACGTGCTTTTTTTTTTTTTTTTTTTTTTTGTAGTATAATCCACGACACTTTTCTCGTGATTCTAGGTACCAAATGCCAAAACCGGCAAAATGGAATATCCCAATATCCGACTATCGAGAAGATTTTTTCAAGTTGCTATTTCATTTTTAATGCTCCAAGGTTTCGCGTATATATATCTATAACAGCTGCTTCTTTAGCAGGAAGAACCGTAGGAGAAGCCATCTTGAAAGGTAATGGGTTGACACTAAAAGATGTTGTAAAAGAAAATAAAAAGTTCTATTTCGTAATGAAAAAAAAAAAAAATCTAACGGAGTTATGTAAATCACGTGTGTTTTGTAGAATCAATTGTAATAGACCAAGAGCACCTTTTTAATGATTACTGTTCTATTATTTAAGTCTAATTCAAATATATTCTATAGCTGTAGATACGATGCTGTTATAGGGAAGTCACAGAAATGGTGTATCAATCACTTAAATAAAGTAATGCATATGATTTATAATAAGAGTTTATCAATAAGTAACCAAGGTGATCTTTTATTAAAATGAACATCTACAAAGAATATCAATATGTGAAAAGTCGCACAGACTGTAAGTAAAACAATGCGATGATGAATACTAGGAGGTATATTGAATCAGAGAAATTAGTTGATCCCCTTAGACGCTTAAATACACTCCCTTGTGTTATTATTCATTGATTTGAATCATCCCTCTTTAGATTTTTTTTAACCTTCCCTTGGCCCAATTTTTTTTTCATCAACCTTTTTTCTGTAGAATGAATACATCTATTTACATGTTTGATAATGACTCATATTATACCTCTTGGTTTTTTTCCTCATCATTCATACTCCCCAGACCATTTCCACTTCTTTTTGTATAGTAAAGCCTTCATTAGGCATCAAAGGCGATCGAGAAAAAAAACATTTTCCGGATGCTAGACGAACGCATTCCAGATGATTGGCTAGTTGAACAAACATTATGATAAATATTTACTTTCTTCAAGTAAAACTATTACCCGCATCGATATGCAAGCATGCAGTCGTATCATTCTTTCTTAAAACTATAAAACTAATCTCTCTTTTTTCTTCTTTACTTCCCTCATCTTTTCATTTTTATTTTATTTTTTACTTTTCCGTTCAAGTTGTAACTATGTTGCTACTTTTTCTACTTGGGATTTTTGTACTTCAGGCTGTGGCTAGTGAAAGAGGTGATTTTTAGAAATTAATAGTCTACACAGCAAAGTAACATTTCAATAGCTGAGGATTTTGAAGTCAAGTCATTACCTGGGGTTGATATCGAGGGACTTGGTTTTTCAATGCATGCAGGGTAAATAGAAGAACTACTTTTAAGTATATATTTTTCACACATTAAAACAATACTAATAATAAAATATAAGGTTAATACCAGTAGAAAAATCAATGAAAAGCAATATGTTTTTCTGGAGAATAGGGAGCGAGACACCATCCAACAAAACGGTATGATGAGTATAATATATTTTAGTATTGATTACATACTAAAAGAGAAATAGGTAATCTGGCTTAACGGCGGACCGGGTTGTTCTAGGTATTATTCGTTGTTTTGAAATAAATAAATAATCAAGAAAGAATGTATATTGATATCAAAACTGTTAGTATGGATGGTCTTTTTCTAGAAAATGGACCGCTTCGAATGAAAAATGATCAAACCATTGAATTAAACCCTGGTGGATGGCAGCGTCATGCAACAATTGTATATGGTATGTGCAGAAAAAATAAAAAAAAATCGGTAACTCTCTCAGTAATCAATATGCACTTATTCAGTGGATCAGCCCGTTGGTACAGGTTTTAGTACCACAAAAAACGGGTATTTGCATAACATGGATGAGGTAAAAGCATATTGTTGATATTACTTTATTTTGATAACCAACCCCTTTATTTTCTCTTATATTTTAGTTAACGGATGCATTTATTTTATTTCTTGATAAATATGCAACAATATTTCCAGACATTTATGATCAAGAGGTATATCCCATTTATATTTTTAGAAAAACATCTTCTGATATGCAATATAGGTTTATATTGCTGGGGAAAGTTACGCCGGTATTTACATTCCGTATTTTGCAATGCCTTTACTCAATAGAATTAGGGAGGATAGCTCGAAACAAGTAATCATACATCACCGTTCCCACAGAATCGTTTCTAAATTCGTATATTTTGAAAATTATGTAGTATAATCTAAAAGGTCTAATGATTGGAAATGGGTGGATTTCTCCAAGACATCAGGTATGAATATTTTGATGTTTACATTGTGATGTTTAACGTATAAAAACATAGTATAATGCGTACTACGATTTTGCTATGAGATACAGCCTTGTCAAAAATGAATTTATCGTAAGCTTATATATTATTTTGATAGTTCTCACTTTTAAAAGAAATTATAGGAAGAGCTGGGTGATCAAATGGACAAATGCAACAAAGCTATGAAAACAAAAGAACAAATTCATATTGATGTATGTGAAGAAGTATTTTCTGTTATCACAGAGGCATCCGTTCGAACACTGTAAGTTGACTGTAAGCCAAATGCTTCTATATATTCCTCTTTTTAGAGAATATCAGTACTAATGATAATAATAAAGCCAAGATGGGAAAAAAGTGTGCATAAATGCGTACAATAAGCGTTTAACTAATGAACCGTACGATTTATGTGGATCGAATTGGCCCTATGAAGGAGTTCAGCTTCAACAATATTTGCGTGTAAAACAACTTTTCTAGTTTTTCTTCTCTTTTCATTTGTAAAGATTTTTTAGCATACTTAAACTGATTTACGTAGAAACCAGAACTAATGAAAGCTATTCATGTACAAGGAAAAAATATATCTTGGGAAGAGTGCGATAGGAATGTATATATAGGATTAGAGAATGATGAGAGCGAACCATCCTATCATGTAAGAATACTATTTCTATTTACATTTATATGGAAGATATACGCCTTCTTTCTAATCATCATGTAGCTATTACCCAGTATTTTAGAGGATATACCTATAATGCTTTTTAGGTAATTAGATAAAGAAAAAGAGAGAGAAAGAGAAGGTTTTGAATAAGTATCATTTTTAGCGGTGACCAAGATATTATTTGTAATTATATTGGTACTGAGTATCTAATTGGAAACATGACATGGAATGGCAAGAAAGGTTTAACTGTAAATATATCTGATAATCTTGAAAGATAAACTTGATTAATTTACTCATTTATTTAATATATATATATATATATAGAGCGATGCCAATGAAATACAATGGAAAGTAAACAACCATCAACCAGGTTATATTATTGAAGAACGCGGTCTCAGTTATGCTTTAATTAAAGGAGCAAGCCATATGGTGCCGTACGATAAACCAGTGGAGATGCTAAGTCTCTTTAGGAAATTTATAGACATGTATGATAATGAAAACATGGATCAAACAAGTAAGTAACTAAAAATACGACATGATGTATATACTGACGGTTTACTTTTTTTTAAAACATAAAATTATATCCTAAAAAGATGAAAAACGAAGCAATGCGAAACCAATTAGTAAATCTCAAAAAAATAAGCGAGATACCCAAAATATACCATTAGCACAAGTCATTGAAGAGCGATGGGAACAACATTACTACTATGGAACAGGTATTCTTGTAGTAATGACAGTGTTTGCATTTAGCCTTTGTTCATGTTGGTATTACGAGCGAAGTAGATTTACCCA